>BQNB010127522.1:0-19428 GCA_026074375.1 Tanacetum coccineum
AAAGCCAAAACGACAAAATCGGACACAGAATGGAAAAGCGTGGAAAAGACAAAGTCAAGTCAAAGCCCAAGTCAACCCCGACAAATCCAAAGTCAAACCCAAAGTCACAAGTGAAGAAAAATAAGTTTCAAACTTATTAGATGAAGGAAAAAAGAAGAAAATACTCACAAGGGCCAAAACTGCCAACAGCCCAAAGTATTAACCACAAGGGCCAAAATCTGCCAATGGCAAGAACTTATAACAAACAAGGACCATGGATGCAATACTCAATATAACCCTCAAGGGGTGTTTTTGCCAAGTCCCCAAAATATCATTAACACAAGGACGTGTGATGCAACAAACACTATATCCATGAGGGACCAATCCTGTCAAAACCACAATCTCTCAACTGTTTTTGAAAGTACTGTATATCTTCCTCATTAATTTCCCGCCAAACTTCAAGCCCCACCTCTGGCATTTCCCCCCTCTTCGTTTGCTGTCCACAACCCTCCAAAACCATCACCAACAGTTACCCCACCCCCCACATGGATGTGCCAAGCTGGCAATCCAAAATCCCTCAAAAATTCATCAAAGGCTGTTATAACTCGGATTGGGCACCAAGGTAAATGAAGGGCCAGGATTTGCTTTGGAGTCCACTCTCACAACAAGCACATATGTTGTTTTGTGTCTTCAAAGAAGCACACCAAGGAAAGAAGACAAGAGACAAAACCCTAGCTCGTTTTGCTATATAAGCTGTTGTAAGCCATTGTGGCAGGAGAGTTTTTTTTAAGTTGGCCCTTTTTTTTATGTAATTCAGTTTAGTCTTTATTAGTATAACTCATTTCAACTTTGATGTACTTGCATTCTTTTTTATGAAAATTCAGTTTACCCTTAAAACATTGTGTTCTAAGTTTTATATTACATTGTGTTTCTTTAAAAGACATATAAGCTATTAATACAAGCCTTTTTATAATCTGTTTTTAAACCTTTATACAAAAATTTAAGAAAAATTCAAAAGAAAAAAAAACGGGTTACTGTTTGATCAAGCAAATGGATGAATGAGCAGTCTTGGAAGGCTCATTGGGTTTCTTAGTTAAGCTTTTATAAGCTAAGGGTAGGTTAGAGCTTATTTAGGGTTCACACAATCCTGTTTTGAGCAAGGATTAAGGTACACTTCTTTTTTTTAACTTTTGCTTAAACTTTACTGTAGCATTGCTGATTTTTAGCTTATTAATGACTTATTGTGCTTATTTATGTTTAATGATGCTTAAAAATACCTTTTAGTTGCTCTTGTATTATTTCATTTTCATTTGCTTAAAAACTGTCTAATATAGCTTAATTCTGTCATTAGCTTATTAGCTTTTAAAAGTGCTTATTTGTTCTTGCTTTTCACTGTTTATTACTTAACCTTGCATGTTTAGTAGTTGTTCTTAAAATTTAGTGCTTAATTCAGTTTTTATAAAGGTTAAATCCAGTTTTTAAAATATAAAGGGGTGTTTGGGATAAGCCCAAAATGGGTCAAAACAGCAAGGTCATGGGTTGGTGTCATATTGGTTAACTTTGGCTTAAAGTATTAAGCCTTTGGAGTCTGTTTTTCCAAAACTTTTAAGTTCAAAAAGTGTTTCTCAAGTTTTACCATTGTGTTCTCAAGTCTGTCAAGTTTTAAGAAAGGTCATAAGAGCTTATTTAGTTAAGTTGTTAAAACCAGCTTAGGAGCATTGTTTTCTTTATCTTTTTAGAGTAAAAATCAACTAGGTTAAGTATCCTTGGTTTTCTTTAAATCTTTGACTAATTCTGTCAACTTTTTCTTAGTTTTTCAAAAGGCCAAAATGAGTCCCATTTTCATTCTCAAAAATCAGCAGGTATATTAGTGTTTTAGGTTCTCAAAATGTGTGCACAAGTTCATTTCCTGGTATTCTTCATCTGTTTTAACCTAGTTTTTCAATTTGAGCTTATTTGACAGCTTATTTTAAGCTGTCAATATAAGCCCCTCTTCTTTAGTCCATTTCCCCTGGTGCTAGACCACCAACTTCAAGCCCACTGTTCTAGCTTATTAGGGGGCCTCAGCCCAAGCTTTTGGCTTTTCTAAAAAGCCAATAAGCCCTTTTTTAAGCCCCTTTAGTTGTAGCCTTTAGCTTGTCCTCTAGGTAGCCTAAATTTAAGCCCAAAGTAGGGACTTGACTGTTTAGTGTAGTAAGTAGCTTAATTTCCTTTCTATCTTATTAAGTGCTTATTAGTTGGTGATTTCAGCTTATTCTTGCTTATTAGTTCCCATTGTTTCCTGTGCTAGCTTATTTTGTCCTTTCCCATTGCTTATTGTGTGTTTAAAGAAGCTACATTGTTGCCTTAAATCAAGATAAGCAACCTAGCAGTACTAACTCTTAAGTTAGTACTGCTGAGTGGTTGAGCCAATTCCTGGCTTATTGGGCTTATTCCAATTGCTTATTTTTGGTTCTTAGTACTTCATAATGTCTGTGTGTTAAGTGGTGTGTGTTCATTTCCCACTTTCCTAGCTTAATTGTCCAAAAAGTCCATAAGAAAAAGCCAACATGTGCCTTTAAGCTTGTTTAAGCTTTCTGTCTAGTTTAGTCATTTTCAGCTCATTTAGTTATTAGATTTTAATTCCTAGTGCTTATTTAGGATTAGGATAGGCATATTCTTCTAGCCTTATTTGTCATATTTACAGCTTATTTGTCCAAAGAGTCAAAAAACGAAAAGTATTTAAGCCTTAAGCTGAGTTAATGCTTACTGTCTGTTTTAAAAGCACTTTTTCAGCTTATTTATCAAGCAATCTCAAAAGTCGTAGTTATGAAAATTGTTTAAGCTCAAGGAAGCGCGTAACAAAGTTTTGATGAAAGTTATTTTGTAAAAACATGGGGAGATAAGGGGAAACCCGGGTGAGCAAGACTCGAACCCGGGCCTCTACCCTCAATACGCCCCTTTTTATAACACTCCCTTACCGCTGTGCCCCTGGGTCTTTTCTGAAAGACTCTTGGGCACTTAGTTATTTAAGGGTGTTTTAACCCTTTAAGCTATAAGCTCGTTTGAGCTTATTTTTCGGCTTGATGTATAGCCGATTTGGGTTCTTATTTTTCTTGGATAGTTGTAGTATAACGGAATTTTAGTAATTTTTTCCAGAATTTTTAAAAATAGTCTTTTAGGTAAAATTTTTTATAATTTCATTTAGTTTATAATGTTTAAATAATATAACAAATCCAGAAAAATTTAAAAATAAATATATTTTTCTTTTTTAGAAAATTTTCTTTAGTTATAATTTACGTAGGAAAAATAGAAAAACTTTTGTAAGGTTAATTTTGCAAACTTTTGTTTTTTAAAGAACGGGGCTCGGGTACGGTTTTTGCCTTGACTCGTTTTTGGGTCAAACGACCTCCGTTTTCAGTCTAGTCTTTTTCATTCTTCGTTATTAGTCCCCTAGAGTAGTTTAGAAGTAAAAATTTCTTTGTAGGGTTAATTTTTAAGATTTTAGGTTTTGGACCCCTTGTTCGGGATTCGTGCTCTCGTTTTTCAGCTTAATTTCATAATTTTTAGGTTTTTCTTAATCGTTTTTGTTTGTTATTGTTTAACTTAGCTTTCCACACTCTCAAATCATTTCTCTCATTCAAACTTCAATCTTCCGACTGTATCGATTCTCCAGTCCAGCCTCGTTGGGGATAAACGACCGCTACGAGAAACATTTATAGTATATTCCCGGTTGTTTTATTGATTGTGTTTTTAGACTATACTTACTATATATTTTATATTCTATTATATATTATATATATTAAAAGGTGTGGTTTAAAAGCTACTAATCAGCTATCCTCTTAACAGAGAGAGGGAACGTGCAAAAACCAATATACCTTGTCAGCCGAGCACTCCAAGGATCAGAGATCAACTACCCTAACCTCGAGAAAGTAGTCCTCACCCTCGTACACGCAGCCTGACGGTTACGTTGTTACTTTCAGGCATACACAATATGTGTGGTAACCGATCAACCTATCAAGCAAGTCCTCTTAAAACCCGAAAACTCTAGACGTATAGCCAAATGGGCCATCGAGTTGGGAGAACATGAGATACTATATAATCCCCGGTCAGCAGTAAAGGGACATATTCTTGCCGACTTCTTGACAGAGTCACCCACAATTACTGACCCGCAAGAAAAGAGCATCGCGGATAAACCTGGGAAGAATACTTCACCCGCATGGACTCTATTCACTGATGGTGCCGCCAGCCTAGAAGGATCAGGCGTCGGGATAATCCTAACTGATCCGAATGGTCAAGAGGTAACCTATGCTCTCCGATTCAACTTCAAGACCTCTTTAACGAAGCTGAATATGAAGCCCTAGTGGTAGGGCTGGAGCTCGCAATTCAGATGGAAGCTCAATGTTTGGAAGTGTACACCAATTCCCTATTGATCGTAAACCAGGTGAAAGGATTGTACGAAGCCAGAGAGGAGCTAATGAGAAGGTATTTATTTAAAGTCCAAGAGCTGCTGGGACATTTTCAAAGCTTCACAATAACGCAAATCCCATGATCAAAAAATAAACATGCTGACGCTTTAAGTAAGCTTGCATCATTGTCTTTTGCACACCTGACAAAGAGTGTTTTGGTTGAAGTAGTCTAGTGCCGAAGTATAGACGCCAAAACAGTCAGCACAATCAAAGAAACATGCACTACCTGGATGGACCCAATCATAAATTATCTTACAAATGGAGCTCTCCCAGAAGATTAGACAGAAGCACGCAAAATAAGAATCAAAGCACCGCAATATTCAATCAAGAAAAATGTACTTTACAGAAAGGGATATTTGACGCCATGGTTACAATGTGTAGGTCCCGAACAAGCAAACTATGTTCTGCGTGAAGAACACCTCGGATCGTGCGATGCACACGCAAGGCCGAGGAGCATCGCCCAGAAGTCAGCAAGGCTTGGTTATTATTGGCCTACGATGTACCAAGATGCGATAAGGGTGGTGGAAACATGCCACAAATGCCAGCAGCATGCACCAACAATACGCCATCCACAATGTGAAATGCCGAGCATCTCGATCCCATGGCCTTTTTACCATTGGGGAATAGACATAGTCGGGCCATTCCCATAATCCCCGGGACGAGTCAAGTTCTTGATAGTCGTTATCGACTACTTTACCAAATGGGTGGAAGCTGAACCTGTAGCAACCATAATAGGTCACAAGGTACTACAATTTGTATGGCGTAACATCATTTGCCGCTTTGTAATTCCAGGAACGATCATTAGTGATAACGGGAAGCAATTTGCAAATAATCCTTTCCGAGAATGGTGCGAGGAGCTTAAAATCAAGCAGAATTTCACATCAGTTGCCTACCCTAAAGCCAATGGACAAACTGAGGTAACTAATAGGATCATTCTACAAGGTTTAAAGACAAGGCTCGGGAAAGCTAAAGGACAATGGGTCAAGGATTTACCAAATGTTCTTTGGGTACATTGAACGACAGTCAGAGCAGGGAGCGGGTGCACGCCTTTCAGTCTAGTATATGGCTCAGAAGCCGTCCTACCCCCAGAAATTGGTTTGCCAACCTACAGGATCAGTACCTTTGATCTAAAAAAAATGACGAAAACCTCTGCCTTAACCTTGATCTACTTGAAGAACGACGAGAGTTGGCCACACTGAAGAACGCAATGTATAAAACACAGACAAAGAAGTATTACAACAATAGGGTGAAACACAACCAACTTAAAATTGGTGATCTCATCCTAAGGAAGAATGAGGCAAGCCAAAAAGAAGGACAAAAGAAACTGGACCCAAACTGGGAAGGGCCGTACCAAGTAATCGAGGCACGACGCATAGGGACATACGTGTTGTCCGACATGAAAAGGCGACCAATACTGCGAACATGGCACATCATCAACCTCAAAAGATTCCATCTTTAAAAAAGAAGATGGTATAAAAGAACATCGAGCACATCCTCACTAGCTGTGTAACAAGAAATCATGTAAAAAAATTAAAAAAAATAAACATTTATCATGCGTAAGTGAAGCTATAATAAAAAGTACTCCTTGAATAATAATACACTTTATGTAATTACGAGCTTATGAACACTGCTCGTTTGTATGATTCTCGATATAATAAAGAGAATTTCTTGGTTGGAAAACGACCAATATGATGCATCGACGTTCCGACATAAAAAGGAATGAGATAAATACATTAATGTATGTGCGTGTAAATATACACGAAGAAAAAAAATGAAATGGCGTCAGCGCCTAAAAACTTATACCGAAGGTCAACGACTACGAGCCTAGGCGTCGCTGAAACAAAAAATTACCACGTGTTAAGACAACTGCTATATCAAAACAAAAAAAACAAAAACAAAAACAAAAACAAAAAACCCAACAATACTAGAACAAAAGTTCGCATACAACTTATTTTCCTACATTTCTTGTATTAAGAACATATATTTCAATTATTACATGGCCTAAAGGCATTATGTTATAGACACATAGCCCTTCATGAGGTACATATGTATTCTCAATATTCCATGTCAACTAAGTTATATTTTTTCTTTGATAAACTAGCTTTCATAAGCATAAAAAATATATACATGCCTAAAGCGATATCACGTACTACTACTCTATTAGTTTTGAATAGGTACAAAACATTACTTTATCTTCCAAAAAGATAAAAGTCATGTGCAAATACACTCATTAATATTTTTCAAGGTTAACACAGGCGCAAAATGAATGACATAATTGGATCATGCAAAATATACACTCATTAATACACGTATTGGTGTTGAAATATATGTTCTTAATATTTAAGATAAATACGCAAAATGAATGCATCATGTTATTCCAATTACCACACGTATTGGTGTTGGTATGTTTACAAAAACCAAAGCATTATTTAAGATAAAATATGACATGCTAGCATGAATACAGTAATATACATTCATACACCATATAAAATATACAACACTGTGACATTCATTCATCAAAAGCACCATTACACTTATTTTGCAAACCTCAACTTTCCCGCCAAAACAAAAACCATGTTTCACAATATCAAACGGGGAAGGGAATGTATACATAGATGGTGCTAGGTTAGAATACACAAACACCTAACGGCCACCCATACGGACTCAGATCACCTCCTTTTCCAACTCAAAAACCTATTTCTTCAGCTCATCTCTTTCTTTCGTGAGACGCTAGATTATTTCATTAAACAACTTAATATCTTCGTCACGGGCTAGCACCATACCACTCAACTCATTACACTTGTGTTGAACCTTGTCCTTCTCCTTGTATAACTCAAGAATACGAGTTTGCAACCCTTCATAAGCAGCCACTAATGACTCATAGCGGCGCTCAAGCTAACGTGGAGGACCCGTTGCATCACCTGCATAAGCGATGCTAGGAGTCGCACCAGCAGGGACAAACGGACCCGCACCACTACTCTTGTTCACAGACACAAAACCACCACTTGACCTACTGCCGTCAGTATGAAAATGTGAGCGACCAGAACGCAGAGTGCGCTGCTTCTTGCAAGCACGATTCACGCCCACAATTGCACCTTGATTACCAGATAAGTCCAGATATTATGCTTCGGTTGACAACTCGTCAATCATAACATGCTTATCTAAACCACCCACATAAGGAAGGTGTCTAAATGGGTCGCCAATACTAGGAAAATTCTTCGTCTCCATTGTCACTTCAGTAGTGTCTTTTATCATAAAAGTCATCTCACCCATATCTACAAGATAAACATATAAGCATATGAAAACATAAATACAAACTAATATTTAGACCGCTTACCATTACAATAAGATGCTCCTTGGAGTTCCTCCTTCCAAGTACGACTAAGCTAAGTAACGAATACACCACTCTCATGCTCATTTAGAACCTCAGAACTTTGATAAGGAGAAATATTAGAAGAGTCCTAAGAAAACAAATGAATGTGAGGAAAAGGTAGATATGCATATAATATTATTATATCTTTTGGTGTTACCATTGCCAATCTCATATATCTTTTCTAAAAGCCTTCACCAGTCACTTATTTCCTTATTCTTTATATCTCCTTCTAAAAAAATATAATTTCACAAGCATGAGGATTATATCCAAGAGAATCATGTATCATTTCATTATTAATATAGTTACAGAAACATGAGAATTTCCATAAATTGTATCCATCCCACTCACTACTCGGTTTCGCACAGTGGTGTAAAACCACATACATAATGTGAGTCACAAGCAGGGAATCACCACCCGAGTAACTATTTCATTTTAAATCACCTTAAGTTAAACACTATTAACCATCCCATCCAAAATTCGTCTACTTTCATAAATGATGTCATTCACATAGGTACGCATGGATCACTTACCAAAGCCTGTGGTCTAGACCCGTGAATTTACCCTTCATCAAACCTTTTTCAATCAAACGCGGTCAATTAACGTTCCTAAGTGTGTATACACAATCATTATACTAACAATCATACAAAAATAATGAACACCCCTATGTTCGGCTAGAACACGAACAAACACCCCTTAAAAAATTCACCAAATCAATGATATAATAAAAAACGAGTTAAGACTAGTTATTTTACACCATTATCTATAAAAGCCCTAAGGTAATTACCACATCTAAACACATTCAATTTTTATGAACCCTAAATCAAGATTCATTGATTTTTTTTGAGTTTTGTAAAGAAAGAAAGTAATTCCTTTAGCAATTGATACAAGACAATGATTATAAACATCTTTGCTTCTTTACCTTTTGATTGAAAAATGGTTTTTGTTGGGTTTTTGTGTTGGCCGATCCTTATGATTAAAACAGGTGGAGAGAAATTTTTTGTAAAATGTGTGAGAGTTGTGGGGAGGGTCGGTGGGTTAGGAGGTTTATGGGGTATCTTTATGTTTTTGGCAACTATAGTCCCTAGAGGTTTTAATCTTTTTTAAACTAAGCCTAAACTTTATATAATACTCCTAACTCCTTATGATGAAATTATTTTGCATTTTAGGTCCTAGGAAAGTAAACTTTTGAAAAGTTACAATTAGTACCCTTAAGTTTTATCACTATTTTCAAAAATAGTCTCGGAGTTAATCCCGTTAACTCCCCTTCAAATAATAACCCGGTAAAAGTTTTTACACTTTTCCTGATTATTTTTCTTAACACTTTTGACAATTTATATCTTTGAAAGCATGTTCTCCCCCTCAAAAAATACTCGTTTTCTATTTAAAGAGGTGTAGAATTTGTTTGAGTGATCTAATTCCCTTGATTGTTTTTCTTGATGATGAAATTTTTTTGATAATTTCTTTTTGAACATTTTTTGGAACTTTTCATGATAAAGCTCGTTCTCCCCTCGAACAAAGACCCGTAGTCTATTTAAAGATTTCTTGAATTTGTTCGAGTGTTCGAAATTTCTTGAAAATCTTTTTCCATTAATGACAAAACAGATTCTGAATTAATTTTCAGCATTTGAAAAATTGTTTACCTCGAGCATGTTTAATCAACACAATTTGAGAAAAATTGCTTGAGTTAAAGAAGATTTCTCTTCTGTTTTAAGGACAAATGCACTGAAAAGTACATTTTCCTTTCTAGAAAGTGCGGGTTGTGTAGCAAAGTATACACAAGCTATTTCTTGAGTTTCAAAACTTGGAATGTTTTGATTTATAAACTTAAGACCGAAAAGAATTCTTTTTTCGTTGTTAAGGATAACTGCACTTACGCGTACATTTCCCTTTTCTTTAAGAACCGGGTTGTTATCTGATATTTAATAATAAACCTTAAGAAAATTTGTGAAGACATGTTTTAAAATGTTTTAAACTTTTAGTAGAACTTTATCTACAAGCCCGTGTCATTATTGAATGATATTTCTAAGGTCGTAGATATTATCAATTCTGAAAGACATGTCGAGAAGATTCTTTTTGGTTTTTGAAATTTTCTGATTTGTATTTTTCTTTTTTGGTTTTATATTTTTGTATTTGGTTTTTGAAAAATGAAAATCTTTTTGTTGTTTTTGTTTTTATAGACTATTTTACATATAATACATGTGATACATGAAGTAGTAATCAGAATTACTCTTTGTGTGACTCTGCAAGATGTTTTAGCTCTTCAGGCGTAATGCTTTGCATGCCTAGGCGTTTGATTAGAAATTTGAAGCGTTCTCTCGCGAGTGCTTTAGTGAATATATCCGCCAGCTGATAAGCAGTCTTGACAAAGTAGAGTTCAACAATTGTTGCGGTTGTCGTAAGGGACTTCTACAAGAAGTTTTACAACTCCCTAGGCATTGTACCTAATCGTTGTAGTGTAGTATAGGCAAGACTCGGGGGTTGTTATCGTTCTCTAGGGGAATAGGCTGGGAAGGCTTGATCACGGTCTAACAGAATTCTAGGGTTGAGAGAAGATTATTTTTGTGTTTTTATATTTATAGGAAAGCAGGTAAATCATATATTTGAGAGGTTTGGTTGGTTTTAGCTATTAAACTAAATAATAAACTAAGCTACTGGTGATAACAATATAATAAAAGATTGTGTTTATTTAATCATGTATTACTCCCTAGATTGCTTCTCCAAGTATTGTTGCTTTGTCACACTTGTGATGATCTATGTAATTATTTGCTAAGTCATGAGCGAATTACACGAACTCGTCGTCTATTTAATATTCCGTTAAGGCAACGCACAAGTAAGGTAGTATGAAGACTATTACAAGGCCCCTAAGAGTATATTAAATGCATTTGAAATATATTAAGAGTGGATCAACCATATAAGGGGCAAGGTAGTATAAAGACTGTTACCCGATGGTATCCTTTCTACACAATCATGTTTTCCTAGACATATCAATAGCGATACAGACAAAAGCTGGTTTTCTAAGACCTAACATGCATATTCATCACAAGAAGCAACACCACTAAGATCTACATCCTAGGTTTCATACAATCATAAATAAACACAATAGAAGGTTTAGCCAAGCATGTTAAATATAAAGCAAGAACAGATAAGAATCACACAACAAGACATATTGAATGATTAAGATATTGATTAACACATGATGAAGGAATTTACAATAGGGTTTTGAGCCCTAAAATCGTCCGTACACTGCTAAAACAAGACTAGGTTTCGCATTACTTTACTCTTAAATTACACACTTAAAACCCTAAAAACGGATTTGTATATATAGGAAAATCGTTGCGACGGCGTTGCATTTTAATCGTGACGCCGTCATGAGTAGAATATTCTAGATAATGGGCTGGGTCGTGCATTCTGACGCCATCTTGAGATCTTGTGATGCCGTCTGAGATGAGTTATGACTGCGTCACGTGTAATTTGTGACGCCGTCTCCAGCTTCTGAGTAGAAATTCTTAGAAGATGTTTGTTCGATCACGTAGTCTTGTCCTATTCTCTCAAATAAGCCCCAAGTCACGTGTATTTCCTCCAAATGCCTTCCAAATGCTGAATACCTAAAAAGGAACGATTAAGTACCTATTTTGGGCATAAATGCACGATTTAAGGGGTTAAACGACCCCAAAAAAGTGTATAAAATGACACCTCATCAAATACCCCTACACTTGGGATTTGCTTGTCCTCAAACAAATAGGCTTTTCTACCTAGACAATAGCAATATGAGGGTCATTTTTACCTACTCTTTAAAAGTATTTTACAACACAACCTTCTAGACCTTGTAATTAAAAGCACGAAAAGTATATACTAGCACCTCACATAAGTGTTTGGGATTCTCTCTTTCACTCGGGTGTATAATAAATTATAACATAAAGGGGAAACAGAAAATCAACACTCATTACATATCATAGAATATAAATTACCATAGGCTTGGTAAAGGATCAAACCTCCAGTGCTAGGCGCAAGCATTATTCATTACTATCTAAGAGGTCTTTTTAAAGGGTTATGGGGTGTAGGTGTTAAATAACTAACAGATTTGTATATATAGGAAAATCGTTGTGACGGCGTCGCGTTTTAATCGTGACGCCGTCATGAATAGAATATTCTAGATAATGGGTTGGGTCGTGCATTCTGATGCCGTCTTGAAATCTTGTGATGCCATCTTGATATGAGGTGTAACGGCGTTACGTGTAATCTGTGACGCCGTCTCCAGCTTCAAAGTAGAAATTCTTGAGAGATGTTAGTGTAGGTCCGTAGTCTTGTCCGTTTCTTCTCGAAATGAGCCCAAGTTACGTGTATTTCCTCCAAATGCCTTCCAAATGTTGCACCTGAAAAGGAACGATTAAGTACCTATTTTGGGCATAAGTGCACGATTTAGGGGGTTAAACAACCCCGAAAAAGTATATAAAATGACACCTTATCAAATACCCCTTGACTTGGGATTTGCTTGTCCTCAAGCAAATGGGCTTTTCTACATAGACAATAGCAATATGAGGGTCATTTTACCTACTCTTTAAAAGTATTTTACAACACAACCTTCTAGACCTTGTAATTAAAAGCACGGAAAGTATATACTAGCACCTCACATAAGTGTTTGAGATTCTCTCTTTCACTCGGGTGTATAATAAATTATAACATAAGGGGAAACGGAAAATCAACACTCATTACCTGTCATAGCATATAAATTACCATAGGCTTGGTAAATGATTAAACCTCCAGCGCTAGGTGCAAGCATTATTCATTACTATCTAAGATGTCTTTTTTAAGGGTTGTGGGGTGTAGGTGTAAGATAACATATAATGGAAACGGAAATGGATGGGATACATTTGGGTGGCTTTGGGTGAATTTGGAGTGGAATGGTTAGCTAATTATTTACACGAATACACGCTGGTTTGGTTGCTAAGCCAAGACTCGGACGAAGATATACAAACTCTACATCAATCTCTTTCTTTTTCTTTTCTATTTTTTTAATAACATAATACATCACAACGTGGGGTTTATAATACGTACCTCTACACTTGAGCTTTTACATGCTCGATATTTACAATCTAACTAATAACCCGATTTGAGGTGGATCAAAATAACATGGAGATCATCTAACAAATATATGGGGGTATTGACTTAACTTTTCTACCCCATTCTTCCATGAAATAAATACTACCATGAATCCTAATCGTCCCAAAACAGTATTTACAAGGATAAGGACTTAGCAACCGTGTACTCAAATAATTAACTTGGGTTAAAACAATAATGTACTAAAAATGAGTACATACAAGGTGGGCTAAGGCGATTTAGGTGTAATGATTGGTTTAAGGGTGACAATGTTCTTCATTAATAGTCCGGCTTAACCAGAAAATTATGAGAACCGTGAAAAAGGATAGGCTCGGAGGGTTGTACTAGGGGTATCCTGCACTAAAATTGAGTGCATGGCAAGGGTGTGGGATAGTTATATGATCGGTGTGACCATCATAATAATTATAGGTTTAAAACATGGGTTAATCCTAATGCCTCTTATCAAGCAAATCCTAATACTTACTATGTGGTCTCGGGATGCATCACAAAAATAAGTTCTAGAATTTAATATACTACCGGTACACTCTCATAATCCTAAAGTAATCGATACCAATGTTCCAGAAAAGGCGACAAAACCACGCGTACACATCTGTAACAACAGAATAGACACACATGATTGCTCACTCCTTAACTCAAACAAGCTAAAGGTATAATATCTAAGGGCGAACCTCACATTTTGGGGGTGGAATTTAAGGGTTTTTGTGCTAGTAATACACATTCCTATCCATGAGACGCTATTAATACTTGGTTTTCGTTGGTATGTGTCATAAAAAAAATTAAATTTTGGTCAAAATGACCTCTTATGCTATGTTTTGATATATTACTCATCATTTTAAGGACAAAGCAAATGGCAAATGAAAGAATAGTTTTTAAGGCTTATTTTCCCCCTACACTTAAGTTGAACATTGTCCCCAATGTTTTATAAAGGTACTCGTAAAAATGAATTAAGGGAAAAGAAAACAAGGGAAAGAAACTTGTACTCCCCTGGTTTGCTCAATAATAGAGAAGAAACATGCGATAACTAGTTAAATCGTCATCCAAGAATTGTCCGATGAAACTTCCTAAGAACTTCCAAGCTTCTTCTTATCAAATATAACCTGTAATCAAAGACAACGACAACTACACCAAGCATAAAATGTACGATATACAAATACACAATATGAATTTAGGGTTTGACTTGATAAAGCAGTAAAGATAGGATGAGAGAATGATTAGACTCGTTGGTTTTGCAGGTTTATAACAGAAGGGTACATATTTTAAATGCTATGCAAGTTTTCAATAAATAATTAAAAATTTTAAGTTTTATGGACTTGGGCTTTGACGACGTCAGGAAATCCAGACCCTATGTCACAGGTGACGTGGACTGATGGCGTCAACGTTGTAAATTCATGACGCAGTCTTCATGTTCTGTGAAAAGGAATTTTTGTTTTTTGATGAAAAAATTTCATGCATTGATTCATAAGTTTTTTATTCCGATATACAAATTAGCTGCAATTAAAAACCTGGTAGATGTTGGACAATTTACTCATATGACTCAAAACTGACGCGAATTAATCTAAACAATTTATTTAACATGCTTGAACTTGGTTCAAAAACCGGATAAATTCCTCTACACTTATTATTTGCAAAATACCTTTGATTGAAATTAAGAGAGGTTTTAAAAAACAATACAAAGCTTGATGATTACAGGATAGAGTCTTTGAACATGATGAATACAATAAAAAGAATATAAAACACAAAACTCCTAATCGTGCAGGTAAAAGTAAATATTGGGGTTGACCTCACTAGAATGCGTTTTCTTTTCTTTACCAGTCTTGTAGCTAGACTCGATAATCCACAGTTATTAGTGTGTAGAAGTTGAGTCCAAGTCGATGATTTCCTTGGACTTTTCTACTTTCGGAGAGCTTCCTAGTGAGTGGCGGATTGAATGTAGGGTTTTGGTGAACTCATTCGTCTGGTGTTCGATTAGTCTAATCCTGGCGTTGGCATATGCTTCAATCTTCCGTTTTTGGGTGGTTCTGTCCCGTTAATTGGTTTTTTAATTAGGTCCTCTGACCTAATTATTACTTTTAAGGTTAATGGGTATGGCTCCTAAGAATTCTACCATCCTCCTAAACACTAAGGTATCCTTAAAAGGATTGAGCTCGGCATCTCTAGCAATTTCCCATTCTCTAGGTAAATGGCAGTCTAAGAAGTCCTTCCTAGCATAATAAAGGGTTCGCGCGCCTATTCCATCCGAGAGAGGTTGTGGTTTGTATGACTCCCTTTTTCCAAGTGTGGTCTAATAAGGTGGTTCCTCCTCACCTAAGTATACTCCTTTTACTTTGAATATCGACCTAGTGATTCCATCCTTTACCGCTATTTTAGCCATCCTACAATCTATAACTGCGTTGGCGGTAGCTAGGAATCCTCTCCCTACTAGCAAAGGGGTCTCGGGGTCCTTCTTCATATCGATCATGTAGAAATCATTTAATAGTTTTAGTTTCCCTATGTGGACTTCTACGTCTCTAACAATCCCAACGGGGTAGGATTTGGTTCCGTCAGCTAACCCAAAGATATGGTCAGTCTCTTCTAATAATCCGATGTTAAGCTTTTTGAAGAGGTAAAGTGGGATTATGTTTACGCATGATCCTAGATCGGCCAAGGTGTCAAAAGGTTTTGAGTCCCCTAATCTACAAGGTAGAGTGAATAGTCCGGGGTCTTCTATTTTTGTAGGTACTTCTCTTTGGACGAACGCTGATCCGTTTTTGCCTAGTTCTAAGCTCTCTACGTATTTATCCAGTATAACGTTATAGATTAGAGCGTGAGCTAGGACTTCAAGAACCGGTAGGTTAAGATGCAAATCATGGAATTCATCTTCAAGAGTTGGTTCGGGCTCTTCTGGTTGTTGTGGTTCGATTTCAATCTCGGGTTGCCGCAGGCTTGTCTGGGAAATGGTTGCCTCCTTGAAATGTGCCTTGATAGTATTGATTGAGGTGGAAGGGTGAGATGAGCATTGGGGATCAATTGTTGGGTAAGAACGAGCAGACAAAACTGGGGCAGTACTCAGTTTTGGGTTCTTGACCGTATTGCTAGGTAGTGCTCCTACTATTCGATCGGTGATGGCCTTTAACACTTTGTCGATTTTGTTGGTCATCTCACTTTGCTGTTGTTTGAAATCGGCTTTAAACTTGGATAGTCTAGCATCTTAAGATGCCATAAAGTAGGATACCAATCCTTCTAGATTTGATTGATTGTTAAAGTTTTGAGGACGGTTGTTGAAGGAACGGTTTGGGATTGAACCGTTGGGTTAGAACCGGTTAGGTGGGTTTGAAAAATTATTTTTAGAATTTTGGGGTTGTCTCCACCTAAGGTTTGGTTGACTTCTCCATGATGGATTATAGGTGTCACCAAGATTGTTTTGCTCGGGCTTGAAAGTATACCACTTACCTCCCGCTTCATCGGTACGCGAGGATGCGTATTCAACAAAGGCTTGTTAGGGATCTTCCATGCAATACTGAGTGTCGTGGGGACCACTACAGATCTCACATGAGGTAGTGATTTTGTCCACTTAGGTAGGTTGTGTCGGAGCAAGATGAGCTTCCATCAAGCGTTGGACTTGACTTTCGAGCTCGATTAGACGGTGGTCGGATGTACTCGAGACATCTTAAGGCAATGCGATTACCTTGACCGACTTAGCAAAATCCCTTGGGTCATTCCAACTTTCGTTGTCATAGAGGGCGAGGTCCTTTAATAATGCCCAGGATTCTTCAGCGTTTTGGTCACGAAACTTACCACCGACCAGTTGGTCAATGGTTCGTCTTATGATGGGATTGACATGGTCATAAAAAAACTGGACTTGGAGCCAAAGCCCGATGCTATGATGAGGGACTTTTGTTAGTAAGTCCTTGAAACAAGCTCATGCTTTAGATAGAGATTCTCCATGATGTTGTTGGAACATCAGGATATCATTGCAGAGTTTTACGGTCCTTCCCGGTGGAAAGAATTGAGCAAGGAATCGGGTAGTAAGATCCTCCCATGTGGTGATGGATCCTGTTGGAAGACGTTCAAGCCAATTGCTAGCTTGATCGCTAAGGGAAAATTGAAATAAACGCAGGCGCGTTCTTTCCCTATGTTCACCATCAAGGTCAAGTAAGTCCACAAGTTTAAGGAAATCCTTAAGGTGTTGGTTTGGATCCTCGGACCGAAGTCCGTGGAATGAGCATCCGTTTTGCACCAACCGGGTGGTGTCGAATCGAAGAGGTACCACGTTGTTCCCTACGAGGAGCTCAATGGTATTCCTATATCCCTAGTGGCTAGGTTTGAAGTAGTCTCCTAGAGTGCGGATAGGATTCTCGTCTCCCATGGTGGTTGACGAGAATGGGTTACGAATTAGATAACACAAAGAAAAGATAGACTACGAGAAAGCTAATATGCGGAAATTAAATCTTACTTGAAAGGATTCAAGCGAGTAGAACTAAGCTAAACTAAGTTCAAAACCTAACTATTCCCCGATAACAGCACCAAAAACTTGATGTGTGCGGTTGTCGTAAAGAATCCTACACGAAGTTTTACAACTCCCTAGGCAGTATACCTAATCGTTGTAGCGTAGTATAGGCAAGACTCAGGGGTTGTTATCGTTCTCTAGGGGAATAGGTTGGGAAGGCTCGAATAGAGCTTAATCGAGATCTACGTGATTGAAAGGAGATTATTTTTATATTTTAATATTATATAGAAAGCAAATAAAATCAATGGTTTGAGAGGTTGGTTGATTAACTAATTAATTAAACTAAATATAATCTATACTACCGGTGATAACTTTATGATAAGATAGTGTATTTACTTAATTATGCATTACTCATTAGATTGCTTATCCTAATCTTGTTGCCTTGTCACACTCATGATGATCTGTGGAAGTATTTCCTAAGTCATGAACGAATTACACGAACCCATCGTCTATTTAATATTCCGTTAAGGCAACGCACAAGTAAGGTAGTATGAAGACTATTACAAGGCCCCTAAGAGTATATTAAATACAATTGAAATATCTTAAGAGGGATCAACCATATTAGGGGTAAGGTAGTATGAAGACTGTTACCGATGGTATCCTTTCTACACACTCGCGTTTCCCTAGACGTCTATGCCAATTTAATATCTTATGGCCAGTTTTCTAAAGCCTAACGCGCACATTCATCACAAGAAGCAACAGTAAAAGGACCTATAATCCAACTTTCATGCAATCATAAGTAAATACAAGGGAGGGTTTAGCCTAACATGTAAGCAAGAACATATATCAATCAAACCACACATAGACATATTGAATGATTAAAGATAAAAGATCTTACTTGATTAAAACATGGATTAAGGTCAGTTACAATAGGGTTTTTAAGCCCTAAAGACGGCCTAAAAGCTGACAAAATACTTAGGGTTCGGCTCCCAAAAGTTATCCAAAGTTAAACACACTTAAAACCCTAAATTCGGTTTTGTATATATAGAGAAATTGCTTCGACGGTGTCCAGTTGTAGTCGCGATGCCGTCATAAAGTAGAGATGCGTACACTTATCTTATTTAGAAAGCCCGGGTTGTGTAGCAAAATATACACAAGCCATCTCTTGAGTTTCAAAACTTGAAATGTTTTGATTTTTAAACTCAAGACCGAAAAGATTTCTCTTTTTGTTGTTAAGGATAAACACACTAGCGCGTACATTTTCCTTTTCTTGGAGAACCGGGTTGTTATATGATATTTAATAACAAACCATTAGAGAATTTGAGAAGACATATTTTAAAATGTTTTAAACTTTCAGTCAAACTTTATCTACAAGCCCGTGTCATTATTGAATGACATTTATAAGGTCGTAGATATTATCGATTCTAAAAGACATGTCGAGAAGATTCTTTTTTGTTTTTGAAATTTTCTGATTTTGTATTTTCTTTTTGGGTTTTATACTTTTGTATCTGGATTTTGTAAAATATTTTTGAAAAATGAAAGACTTTTTGTTTTTATAACCTATTCTACATATAGTACGTGTGATACATGTAGTAGTAATCAAAATTACTATTCGTCTTCATCTGACTCTGCAAGATATTTCAGCACATCAGGCGTAATGCTCTGCATGCCTAGGCGTTTGACCAGAAATTTGAAGCGTTCTCTTGCGAGTGCTTTAATGAATTTATCTGCCAGCTGCTAAGAAGTCTTGACAAAGTAGAGTTGAACAATCTTATTTTCAACTTGTTCCTTGATAAAATGGTATCTGACACCAATGTGTTTCGTCCTGGAGTGTTGCACGGAGTTGCAAGATAAGGCAATGGCGCTCTTTGAGTCGCAGTACAAAGGAATCTTGTTGTAGTCAAATCCATTGTCAGTTAACTGTGACCGCATCCATAGGATTTATGCATAACAACCGGAGGAGACATATTCAGCTTCAGTTGTGGATATTGCAGTACACTTTTGCTTTTTAGACGACCAGCTTACTAGCTTTTCACCCAAAAACTATGCATTTCCTGATGTACTTTTCTTTGAGTTTTGGCAAC
>BQNB010127523.1:0-19427 GCA_026074375.1 Tanacetum coccineum
TGTCAATCTTGAGTCGATTCAACACATATTTGGAGAAGTCAATAGGAGTGGCCATTAGATCGTTGAATGTGAGAGGATCCTTTATAACAGAGACCATTTGGTTGAACCAAGGCTATTCAGGTTAACCAAGTACAACTTGATGCTTGTTCCATTCTAGATCAGGAGTAGGAGGCCTTGGAGGTTGCTTGAACCATTCTGGGTTAGGAGTCTTGGTTGTCCTGGGTTCATAACTATATTATGGTTGATCATCATCACGAACCACATCTTTACCCGCATCATCCATTACCACCTCGGAAACTGGTTCTTCAATTGGTTCATTTGCAGATGCAGACTTACCTGTTTTAGAACCTTTTGATGGAGCTTTACCTTTACGGGTTTCCTTGGTGGTGGATGGTTTCTTGGAAGACTCTGACTCTTTGGTTCTTCGCCTCTTTGTCTTCTTACCCTGGTTCAGTCCAGCTGGAGGGTCTTCATCATCATCATCAGGTTTTCTTTTGTGGTCTTTAACTGTATCAGCAACTCCCTTATCCATGGCATTTTCATCCTTTATTAAAGCTTTCATGAGAGCATGGTACAATCTATGATTAGCAAGATTTCTGTTGAAAGACTTATTTTCATGCATGGTTAGGTAGAGAGCGCTTTTTTGAACATACTCTTTGAGAGCTGCCTTGTTTATAGACTTAATAGTATACTTTGCATCTTCTACTTCTCAGATTGTTCCTTCTTAATCTTGAGAATCTCTAAAGCACTTTTCTCAGATTCTAGTTTAAGGTTAATTGTTAGAGTCTGGATCTTGCTTGACTCGGGAGCTGGCTTCACAGAGTATTTGTGAATAAGGTCTGCAGTGTGTCTCTGTAGAACCTTTTGAAGATCATCACCGATTTTTGATCCAAGATATTTTTCAACAACTGTTGGAACTTGTGACTTGAGAGTAACAAGAGCTCTAGCAGAGTGATCTATTTTCTTAAGCTCGGACATAAACTTTTCCAATCTAGCAACTCTTAGTTGAACAGCAGAGAGTCCATCGGATTCAGGGATATCTGTGGTGATGGTTAGAGCATCGGTTGTGATTGGTGGTGTAGGGAGTGGTGTTGTTGTTTGGTGAGGTACAGGTGGTATGGTGGAGACAGATGAAGGGGTTAGAAGAGATGTTACATGAGCCACTAAAGGAGTTACGGGTATAGGTGTGGGGACTAGGGGCTCAGAGATCACCGAAATAGATACAATAAGGACGGATGGAGATTAGATATGTGGAACTTCAGATTGGATCTTAATATACAACAATGAGTTGATCTCGGCATCTATAGTGTCCTTAACAGTACTACTTAAAGAGGTATCAGATGAAAGTTTAAAAAATTGATCACCAAAAACTAAAGATACCGATAAGCTAGAGCTTGTTGGAGGAAGTTCAGCTTTCTTGGCATCATCCTTTACTTCTTCAGTCTTTCCATCATCCGTCTTTTCCGCATCAATATTTTCTTCATCACCGTTACCAGATTCTTCAACTTCAGCATTTGTCATCTCTTCATCCTCATCGTCATTAACTTGTTCAACACCGTGTACAAACTCATCATATGTTTCTTCATCATCAGTCATTTCAAGATCGATACTTTTATCATCATCAGTGTCATCTTTCTTCTCTTCATCTTCATTAGAATCTATCCAGTCAACTTCTTCATCATTACCTTGATCTTCTTCTGAGTATTCACTGTCTTGTTCAGGTCCCCACTTAAGAATACTTTTTCTTCAGATGTAACCTTTTCCTCATCCAAAATCCCTAGTTTAGTACCAGTTCCTTCACTTGAGGTAGCAGGGACGACTATGGACTCATCTGGAACCCTTGGTGAAACACCAGTTCCTTCACTTGAGCCTCTAGTACATGGCTGTCTCCTGCTAGTTTTCTTGCTTTCTGTGAGAGCTTGCATAATATATGCAGCTTCCTGTTCTGCAGGAGTTAAAGGTTAAACACCCTTGATCTTAAGCTTTGAAGTGGCTGGTTTTGGCTTAAGAGCACTTGGAGGGTCTTGAATGACTACACCCCTAGTATTCTACTACCAGTCTTTTTCTTAGTAGTTTTAGATTCAGTCATAATCCTTGCATGAGTAGTATGGACTTCCTTGCAGCTTCCACTTTTGCAGCTTCAGTTAAGCTGATAAATTTACCTAATTCCAAGGCGACATCTAGATCAGGAATGGTGTTGTCTGCTATAGAAATTGTGACTTTCTTCTTTACCACTCTTCTACTAGCAGTTCTCTTTCTGGTTAGTTCAGAGTTAGACTCTTCAGACACCTCGACATCTGCTACAAGAGTATCTGCAGTCTTCTTCCCTTGTGAACCTTTGCCTCTGCTTTTCTTATGGGGAATCTGACTAGTGGAATACTTGATGAACATCTGGTAAGATTCAGATTGTTTGATTGCATTATTCAACATCATATCAGGAATAGCCAGTCTATATTCCTGGTAGTCATCTCCAATTATGACAAACTTGAGTCTGCTTACAATACCATCATCCTTGATTGTATGATAGTGTTGATATTGAGGTTAAAGAGAGACTTATGTTGTGAGAAGAAGTGATTGACTATGACTTTGGTGAATCAGGGTAATGGCATAGTTTCGCGTCTTGATTTTCTCTCCGTCTTGTGATCAATCTGGAAAGAAAAGTCATCCCAAATCAGCTCAGGATAGTCGACATTCTCTTTGTAGAACATGCCCTACATTATGTCAATTCTGGATTTTCTAAGTCTGTCATTGCTTGCAGTCTTTCCAGAGAGACATTTGTTGATAATTGTTGTTAGAGTTCTCCATGGCTGATGCATATGATCCACATACATGTTGTACTTGTATAGTAGACCTTTGTAGCCAAGGTCAGTGAGGAAGGTGAGGGTGTCATCATTATCTTGTACTGGTGTAAATTCTTCACCTTCCACTCTTGGACAGATATCTAGAATCTTTTTAAAGACTTCAACATCGACAATGCACTTCTTGTTGGCCAAAAGGAATTCATAGGATTCTGAGTCTTTGACCTTCTTAATAGTGTACCAGAACTACTACATAAAAATTTCAGGGAATTCTACAATGATAGTGAATGCCTTGAAGCACGTAGAGTTCTTGATCACATCAATGATGACTTGAAATGTCTCTTCCTTTTGTTGCACAGTGCTTTCCAGGTGGTAGAGCTTATCTTGACCCTTGCTGTAGATGGAACCCATTTTTCATCATGAGCAACGACTTGTTGAGTTTCTTGTGGATTCATGATTCTTCTTAAGAGTTAACCAATATAGTTTATATACACAACAGATATAATTTACTGATTAATTTTGGTTATCCTTGATGATATGATTGATTTAGAAATGTGCTATGATTAGGTTTCATGCAAACATGACTGTATTAATTCACTCTAAGAATAAGTCAACTAAGGTCAATAGTCAAAGTCAACTGAAAAGGTCAACTAGACAACTCCAATAGAACTTAGAACAAACATTCAATCAGAGGGTAAATACAAAACATTCAGTTGAAACACAGATGAAATAAGACATAATAATCAAGTATTACACAAATTTTAAAAAATTTGGGCAGAGTTTCTTTTCATAAAAATGTCATATTTCGCTTGAATTATGTTCCTGTCATATTTCGCATGGAACATGCAATAAACATGTTTCGCATATAATTATCACAAACATATTTCGCATGGAATAAGCCAGACATGTTTTGCTCAGAGTAAGTAACTAACATATATAGTCATATTATTTTGAGATACTATGACCTAGGAAAATCTCTGGTTATCACACCCGTGTCATGGCAGGACAACCATATCCGAAACTTGGCTGCATCCATGGTGGGAGTTTCATAGCGAACATATGCTTGCAGATCTAAGCCTCATTTCGTGTTATTCTAAATTGTAAAGCGTGTGATGTTTTATATGCTTTTTATCAACTATATTTGTATTGAGATGAAGAGGCTTTGGAATATGTTGGATATGAATATCTTATTAAAGGGCAGTCCTGCTATTGAAATACATGACTCCCTATTAGCCTTTTAATAGCAGTTGCATAAGCAGTTATATACAAATGATCTAATGAGTATGCTACTTAGACCGAAAGGAGTATGATTGTCTTTGCTGATGATGTTAGGGTATTTTAAAGTTGATTGTCGATAATGTTATTAATGGATGTATTGGTAAAATCAGGGATGATCAGGATTTTGTCTTTATCCTGTCACCCTGATTATTTAATCTGGTATGCTTTTTACGCATGAAACATTCTAACTTTTGTAGTTTTGATACAACAGGCAGCGATGACTATATGAGGATTGAACATGAAGTGCCATTCATTTTGGCGAGGCAACTTATTAAAGTTGAAGTCATGACGGAGGTATCCTATTTTTCCATTGTACAACCCTTATGATCTAATTGAGGTTGCAGCCATAATGGTTGTGACCCCTTTGTTGATCTTATTATATTTGAGCCTTGGTTGTTGGTTAGCTGTGAGGTATGTTCCAAAAGCTTATATGCTACGTTGCTATCGATTCTTTAACAATCTACCATTTCATCATGTGTTAATTTTCGCAATTCATGACCGGCTCTGCGTTCATATGAACAACCAGCAACAACGTTTTCAAGTGTTAGGTTAGATTCTTGTTTTGTTTTTGTATGAAGATTGTATGAATGCAGAGCTGATCATTCGATTGTGATAGGGGTTTTACTACTATTACACATGATTAACTATAGAAAATGGCTTCTAATTAGGCATGCGTGAGAGTGGCAAAACCCTTATCGTATGGACGGAGACTACACTGTTGTTCGTTACCATGGCTTACATCTGATGTCCCTCTAATCGCATGCTACCTTGATGAGGCAATGATGAATACGAGTGGTTTTAGGTTCGCTTTGGCTTAAGCTTGGCTTGCCTATCCCAGGTTATCTTTTTATTTTTGCAAATTATAGGCAATGATGATATTATGACATTTGTAAGGTCCTTATTGATAATGATGTGTCAAATCCGCACGTATCATTGATAATGATGTGTCAAATCGGCATGTATCTTGGCGAGGCAGCACCAACAACGTAGTGTTTGCAACCATGGTGTGTCAAACACCTTTTCATCTAGATCCACACTTGCAAATCCGAGCCATTAAGTTTAGGTATCCGTCTCTATTGACCACCCTTGCGTCCATGTCAGGAGTCAACAACAATGATTTTAATAGTGAAATTATATCTCTTTGAGTGTTGATTGCTTACTTGGATGCATGAATGATCTTTCGAGTGTGACAGGGGTTTTGGCACTATCACGCGTGCACAAACAGAAAATGGATTCTAATTCGGTATACGTGATATTGACAAAACCCTTATCGTATATTCAGATATTATGTTATGCTTGGTAACCATTGTTTACATCTGATGTCCCACCAATTACATGCTACAGTCATGAGGCGATGATGAATATGAATAGTGTGAGTAGAATGCGTGGAAGTCCATAACTTGTGTAGGCAACCTATTAGGTATGAAACTATGACAGACTTACGTTTCCTCAAAACCTCGAGCTCTTATCTGAGCCGACCGATCATTTCTTTTAGGCATCGGTTTTTCATCGTTTCTTTACAATGTACAAATTCAGGTAATGATGATAATAGCAATCCAAGATTAGTTGTATTTGTTTCATATTCTTGAGCAGCTTATCAATTCCTATAACATAAGATAGGATGTCATACGTGCAGAATAAGTTGCTCAAGAATAAGAACGTGCAACAACAGTTTGGATTTCAATGACAGTCCATATCTGAGCCTGTCGTGGATTACTGTTCCACAGTGGAAACATCGTACGTGCGCTGTTTTGAATCTTCATCAAGTGGGTCGTTCACTTTTTTTCTTTTTTTCTTTATTTTTCTATGTTTTTACCTCTTACGGGACTTTTCGTCCAAAACTGATGTTGGACGGATCTTTGTCAACCCTTCACATAGGAAACGTTGTCTTTGTGAAGTGATAACCTAGACCAAGGAACCTGATTGACGTTTTTGCTTAATAGGGACACTTATGCCACATGAACGGTTCACCATGAACTACTAACAGAAGTTGACTACTATAGTCTAGTAACAATGTTCTTAGTGACAACTACTACTTAAGCACTTTGCAAGGTCCGTTGTTTCTATTTTCCCTCAACATGCGACGGAGATTCCGTTTTATGCTCTTTGTTAATAGATGCATCGAACCTTACGAAATCCTTTTAGTCGTGGTTATTCAAGAATGATGTGACATCGACGGCAACAGCCATTAACGGATTTGTGTTTTGATGCGTTGTATTCGTGTTGCACCGAAAATGAAAAGAAGAAGTTGTGCCACAAAATAGTGTCGCCGTCTCTTCTTCCAATTCCCATTCATACGCCAATTCTGCGTATCAGAACATAAATACATTTACAACTGTTACCACCGTTGTCGCCTCAAATCAGGATACATAAAATTTAAAAAACAAAAACACATAGTCACATTGACATATTTGGCACACATTAGTACATTACGTTGTTCATAGGTTGTTGGCCGAAATGGCGTTGCTCAATTGATTAGCAAGGAACAACAGGTACAACACCCCGTAGCGAAGTGTGGGCTGAAATCCTCGTTAATATTAGAAGGGGTTGGTTATTGAGACACCTCTAAAGTGATGCCAATACCCTCTATAATTTTTATTAATTTTTATAATTTTGTTTGTATTATAAAACTGTGAAATAAAAAAACAAAGTAGAAAATATAAAGTTTGATAAGTCAAAAGTAGTAAAACATGAAAAATACAGAGCAAAAAGCTGTCTTTTCCTGTTAATAAAATAAGTAAAACTATTTGAAAAAAATGCGGAACAGAGACTATAAAGTTTTACAAGTCAAAAATTGTAAAATGTAAAAAATACAGAAGGGAAAAACATAAAAAAAAACTATCTTGTCCTGTCAATACAGCAAGTATTAGAAGGAGTATTAGTGGTACAAAGGTATTAGGGAATAGCAATAGTAGCATCCTATTAGAAATAACATATATGACTTGTTCTATCAGAATAGTACATCAATAACAAAAAAGAAATATGTGTTGTAATTAACTAGTTTTATCACAAGATTACCGATATAATCAAGAAATATAAAAACAAACTAAAAAGTTATTTAGAGGAGGATAGAATGTAAGCTACCTCTTATCAGGTGAACTCGCTTGGTATTATTTATTTCATACATATCAAAGGGTATTTACACTACTATGTTTCACTATACATTTCACCAATTCACCAACGTAATATCAGCAAATAATGTATAGGTCCATTATTGATCTAGTAGAGAAAAAGGTGGCAAACATAAATACACATGTTCCTTCAGTTGATATTCATAACACTCTCCTTTGGATGTCACTTTTTCAACGTAGAGTCAACTTTGAAGTACTGCCTCATTAAAAACCTTGTTAAAGAAAAACTCATTGGGAAAAAACTTTAACTAAGGAAAAGAGTATAGTGTATAGTTGACTCCCCCTGATGTAGAAATCCATAGAGTTTTATGTCTTCTGAACATGCCGCATGCCAATAGCATGGACGTGTTTCCTGAAAACCGATGTTAGTGAAAAGATTTGTTGAATTGTTGCTTGATTGATACTTCATTTCAGTTTTGTCCTGTCGCTTTTGATATAGCCTTCTTTCATTTGTGCGACACAAGCTGCATTATCCTCGTGGATGATAGTTGGACTCTTCTCTTTGTTTAGCCCACAAGAAGTTACAATGAGTTGTGTCATTGACCTTAACCATACACACTCTCTGCTAGCTTCATGTAGTGCGATAACTTCAGCATGATTTGATGATGTTGCTACAAGTGTTTGCTTTTGAGAACGCCAAGAAATAGCAGTACCTCCGTTCAAGAACACATAACCAGTTTGGGATCTAGCTTTGTAAGGATCATACAAATAACTTGCATCTGCATAACCAATCAATCCTTGTTTTGAATTGTTAGAGTAAAATAAACCCAGGTCAGTCGTTCCATGAAGGTAACGAAATATATGCTTGATTTCATTCCAATACCTTTTTGTGGGAGATGAACTAAATCTTGCTAACAAATTAACTGTAAAAGAAATATCAGGGCTGGTACAATTTGTTAGATACACAAGAGCTCCAATTGCACTAAGATACGGTACTTCTAGGCTAAGAACATCTTCATCTTCTTCACATGGGGGAAACGGATCATTGTCAACATTTAGTGATCTACCCACCATCGGTGTACTTAAAGATTTTGATTTGTCCATATTGAAGCATTTTAGGACATTTCGGTATAATTCGATTGATGTACAAGTATGCCGTTAGACATGTGATCGATTTGTAAACCAAGATAATATTTTGTCTTACCAAGGTCCTTCATTTAAAATTCTTCCTTTAAGTGCACAACGTGTGGAAACTAGAAGAGGGGTTGAATAGTTTTTACCGTTTTAAAATTAAAACTTAGATTGTCGACTTATGTGAATTCAAGAGATAAACACAAATGTATATGATAGCGATGCAATAAGTAAATAAACAATCTACAAAATATAAGCAAGTAAAGATAAGAAAGATCAAACCGATGACACAATGATTTATAGTGGTTCGGCTACGAAGCTCCTCTTTGCCCTACTCCACTCCCCAAGTACCCAACATAAGAGTTATCTTTACTACGTCAACAAGCTCCCTTAGGCGGAGAAAATCGTACACGTCGCTTATACTTTTTCCGGTATTAAGCTAAATACCGAGTTCTACTTTGAGATAGAACCAATCTAACACACTATGTATTTTGAGGCCTAAATACTAACCTATATCATACATATTGATACCCACCGAACCAAAACATGATAATACAAGATGATGATAATCAAAAACTTGATGGGGGGACACACGAAAACTATTAACTTGTAGATTGCGTCTTCTTGAGTGTCTTTACTTAAGAGTGATTGAGTTGATCACTTCTAATGGATTATGTAACAAGTATAATGATCAAAGAATATATAAAAGATAAAATATATATGAGAAAAATATTTGTCAAGAGTTTTATAAAATGAAGGAATGAGGTTGGTATTTATAGGCAACCTTTTGAAATTCAATTTTGTCCCAGGTGAGCCAACGTGCGACTCACGGATCCTCCATCCCCTGGATTCATCCTGTGTTTTTGGTGGATCCGTGGGTGGAGCTGGGACAATATTTGTCATTTTGTGATTAACCCCAAATCTATACAAAATATTATTTTGTACTTATTAAAACTAGTTTAATAGATTCTTCTAGAAGAAAATATTTCTTATCACCAATAAGGAAAGATTTTCTAGATTTGAGAAGATTTGGAAAGATTTGGAAAGATTGTTTCCACTTATGGTTAATCTTATTTTGTCTTACATGATTAATATAACTAGCTTATAATTAATCATGTGTTAGCTTAAATCATTTGATTAGAAAAGATTTATGCAAATGATAATATTTTTCTTTGATCATTAACTATGTTTAATAATGCCATATTCATACCTTAAGTGATTTGTCGGCGTCAAGTAAACTTTCGACTAAATAACTTGTTTACGTAAACTTTTACGTAGTATGACATTATATTTGTTATTATCAAAACATGAAGATCATTAAATATAAATATCGTTTTTGCGCGAATATTTGTATTAACAATCTCCCCCTTTTTGATGATGACAAAATATAAACTCATGCTTATTTAAAAGTTACTAAATAAGTATTTAGTAGATGAGTTTACATATCTTCTCCCCCTTTTTATCGAAGCAAAAAGTATTGTAGAGGCGGTTCTTGCAAGTCTTGTTTTTGACGAATTCTAAGTCACGTGGTTACGAATGCAAAGTAAAAAAACAACAACAAAATTGCAAGTGCTCCTCCTTGGTGTATACTCTCCCTTGCTTAGGGCACCAAGTAATCGAGCTATGCATGCGTTGCTACAAAACAAAGTTAGTAGGAAAGCAAATATATATATGACAATCATAAATGCACACATATACATTATGAACATCTATCATCAAAACAACAACAAAAATAATGATTAATCCATTATAAGGGAATTAAACATAAAACTTGGCATTAAAACCATTACATGATAAGCTTAAACTAGAAATTTAAAAAAGACAATTAAAAATCCTAAATCTTAGGATAGAAAACATTTTCCCATATAATCCGAGGGGTGAGGTAAGATAGTTATGTGGATAATGCGGGAAGTAAGGTGGGTGTGATGAAGGGCCGAGGTGGTGTCGAATGTAAGAGAACATGTAGTTGACACGGTTTTAGAGCATTTAGATTTCATGCCTTGTGGTGCTACAACATTGACAAAACATGTTGTGGAGGTGAGGCATGTCATTTGGATGAACAAAATCTAAAATGTTTAGAGGATTAGGAAAATCATGATTTCTAAGATTTGTTGGTGGATGGTGAAGGTTTTTAAGTGGTGGTGCATTGTTGTGAAGAAGAGGTGTGTTGTTGTTAATGTTAACAAACAAAGGTTGGTTTGATGGCAATGGTTCAAATCCGGGTGGTGGATTTGGAAAACCAAGAGGTGGTCGAGAGACACATGGTGGTGGAGATGGATTAGAGGGGCCCGATAGCCAATTATCCATGGTTTGAAAATAGGGATCATTTAGTGACATTTGAGGTGTAGGAAGTTCTTGAGGTTCTAGTTTTATCGGAATGAAAAAATGAAGTTTAGGTGGTGGTGCAACATGGGTTGGTGTTGGAGACTTACTTGGTGATGATAAAGAGGTGTAGTGTGTGCTTTTGCTAGAGATGGATTTTTATGGAGCTTAAGGTGGTGAAAGGGATTTCTTTCTAGGAGGTAGTGAAGGAGTTCTCTCATTTGGTTGTTCTTTACTTGAGGATGTGAGATTGACATAGTTTGGATACTTGACACTCATTCTTGCGGTTTTTCTTTTGAAGTTTGATGAATTTGTTTTGGATGAATTAGTCATGAAGATGAACTAGTAAGGTTGTATATGAGAAATGTAGAGAAAATGTAAAGAAAATGGTGTTTGAGGGTGATGATTATAAGGATAAAATGGTGATATGAATTGTATAATGGTTCTTGGATTATATGGAGAACATGTTATATCATAAGGTTTAAGATCCCACATAGTATCATATAGCATGGTTATAAGATAAAGTAGAAAAAGTTAAAAATCAAGAAAATTTGAATTTTGGCGACTAGACTGAGTGAGCCACGGATCCACCAAAATAACATACGGATCTACCATATGGTGGATCCGTGGGTCGTAAACTTCAACAAAAACAACCAAAACATCAATTTGCACCTTAAACACAAAACAAAATATCATGCAAGCATCATTATCATCTACCAAATAACATTGATATGATTATATATTCGTAAGGCATAGCATAATAAGGAGAGTACGTAGTTTCAACATCTAGTGTACGCATACAAATTCAAGTAAACAAGTTAATAATCCAAAGAAACATTGATAAAACACTTAAAATGTTTCATAAACAAGTCTTTCTTTAACGACATCCTTTCTTCAATATCCTTGCAAAGTTTTGCAATGCTCTACCCAAGTTTTTAAACACCCCTCTTGTCTCCCTTTGCTCCTTGGACATGTTAGGATCGTCCTTAAGAGCCCCATGATAATATCTAGGTCAAAGTTTAGTACTTGGAAAGTCTTTATTATCCGAAGGTGGTGATTCAGTTAAAGATGAGGTGGTTCATTAAGTCCGTTTAGATTTTCCTACATTCCTAGTTCTTTTGAGTAGAGGTTTCTTGGGTTGTTTTGCCTTAAGTGAAGATATTTTCCTAGGGACAAGTTTGTAACGTTCATCAAATGACCCTTGTGCCATGTTTGCTTTAAGGTTCTTAAAGAGACGACTTAAGATCATGTCATATGGTATAACTTTGTCTCGTCTATCCCTAAAGAAGTACATCCTCCTGATGATGAAGTATGCAAGGTTGAAGGGTTGTCTATTTCCTAGGCAATACAACATCAAAGCAATAACTACTTGAGTGTGGTCTCTATTTCCTATGACGGAATAGACGTTTTCCCTAATGACTAGTTCACAAGGCCTAAGGTGATCAAAGAGCTTATTTGTTTCGATTTGGTTTGGCAATTTGTGGATGGTGTTTCCCTCTTTCTCTATCTTTTCATGAACGGTTCTTCTATAGATTAGGTTTCGGATATCATCAAGAGCAGGAAGACGTGAGTTGTAACGTTCAATTTGCTCTAGGGTTTTCTCAAGTTCATTAAGACCCCATGCATCAGAGTAGATGCAAATTCTTTGGTTAGGGAGATGGGTGAGCTCGGAGAATTAAGCAAGAGAGAGGTTAAAGTGATGATTGTTGATAATGAATTGGATTGAGAAGTGGTTGTTAGAGTCTCTTTCTAGCTTAAGAGTTTTGTAGAACTCGAAGATGAACCTAGGACAAATTTGCTCATCTAAGGATAGCAAGCAATCAAAACCTATAGTTGTAAACCTAGCCACTGAGTCATTACTAAGGTCATTATAAAAGGATGGGTCAATGGTTCTCCCTTCATGAACATATCTACTTTCTAAGGCCTTATAGATATCCCTAAGTGAATCGTACATGTTGGGATCATTGTAGATTTTTGGAGCATAAGTATGGGTTTTCTTGTAGTCATGTTGGTATTCGCTTGGCATTTTGGTACCTACATGATGTATAGTGATTTTAATGAGAAATTATGATAATGACTCTATAAGTTAAAAATGTAATGTAAGTGTGTCAAAATGAACTTGATGTGGGGTTGTCCTGCGGTTTTTGCTTGACCTCAAATAAAAGAAACATAGTGTGATTAGTACTAGTATAAGCAATCCTTATGCAACCTAATGATTTGATATTACTCAACGATGAATGGAACGAAAAATGCTTATGAATTAAGCATCTCGTCAATTTACATTCGTGAGATCATAATGGATAAAAAATATCCGCAGCGTTTGTGTTGTATTACAAACAATGTAGAGATCAAACAACCATCTTGTTTGTTGATAAAGGTTTAAGAAGATAAAAATCTAGCTTGGGTATATGTTGAAAATTGCTGATGGCGAATCACTTCAATTATGGTTTTGGAGTATTATAGATAGTTATATTGTTATATCATAGTTTAATTGCACGAATAATAAACTAAGAAAAAGTGAAAGGACCTATAAATTATGTGATTTGATCAAAATTATAAAACCTTAGATATGAGTTAAATAGAAAATAAGATGAAATCCACTTACAATAGTTGTTTCTAGCTAGTGATTTGTTGATGACTTATAGATTAATTGCTCCAAATTTCCGATTTGATGGTATGTTAGTTTTGAAGGGTTTTGGTTTGAGTTCGTTTGGTGTGTGTTTTGTTTTAATACTGTTGTGGGTCCTAATTTGTTTAAAATGGTTTATTTACCTCGATCTGTCGAGCACGGATCCACTAAATAAACGCTCACGGATTATTATGGTGGATCGTGGTCCACAAGTCTCCAAATAATACGGACCCAGAGTTGATTTTGAGCCAATTTAAGATACGGTGTTTGTGTGTTTTTGGCAATTGAAATGTGTGTGTATACATACTATTAGGGGTTATGTGATTTAATTTTCAGAGTCGACGTTGTGTGGTCGTTTGTGTGGTGTATATTTTATGATTCTGTCTCGCTTCTAAATTTATATTTTGTCGCTCTAAACCAAAACAGACACTTTTTTAATGGGCAGTGTACCCGATGGTAGCTAGTTTCGTGGTAAGTAGGGTTGTCGAAACACTTGGTAATCAAGGTTAATCTATCATTCAATTAATATCTTAGTGATCTAATCTATGCTTATTCTATTCTATCTAAAACTATGTCAGCTCCTAGTACCTAATTCTAACAGAAAAGGGGGTTTTCAGCCTGATGAGCAGACTGGACAGTTTGTTTTGGTGACTACAATCAATTTCAAGGCACACTTTAACCTACGCAAGCTAATAAACAAAGATAAAAGCCTTGTGGCGCTCCGATCCGAATGTAAGTAATGTATTTAACCATTATTATTCCGATTGGGAAAGATGGTTTGTTTATTAGTGCAATGATTTTTCTCTCGACGCCGGTGGCATTCATTACTTAAGACTTAGGCGTTACATCATCCTAAGACCTAGACACATTAATTCTGTCATAATTAAAGCATCCGCATAAAGCATCCTTATTTGCTGATTATAATCTATCTTAGGGATTAAAGCAATGGTGATCTTGTTAAACCCTAGCTCATAGAGACTTTACCCACTTACCGCTTAATGGCAATTTATACACTAGTAGTCCACTTGTCCAACTATCCAATGGAATCAGAACGTTACTTGTTGAATTATCTAGGTCACCTGCTAGTCAACACGATCAATAAACCATTGGCAATATCCAATTAACTAGTTAAGCCCAAAGCGTATCCTAGACACAGACTTAGAAGGACAATATTTGTGTAACTATGATTCTAGATGTATAAATTACTATATGGAGAGCTATCTCGGACTCTAGATCTACTTGGTCCGTGTCACTAGATCCAGTTGAATGATAGGTCGCATACAAAAGCGCGTAAACAAGTATAAATTGATAAACATAAACAAGCATTCAACGATAAATCAAGAAATCGAGATAAACAAATACCAAACATTTAGATCTTCATAATAATGGCTAATACCCGAAGGTATTATCCTTCAAACGTCATAATAAATACAAGAGTAATTATTTAGCCAAGGTAAACTAACCGAGTTAACGAATGATACCAAAAACTGAACGATTACTAAAGTATATGGAATTACACGATGTCTTCTATGGAATTAATAACGTTGCTCGACCTTTTCTGCTCTTTTTCTTCTTTGAAAATCGACTTTTACGGTTTGGGTTTCGAGAATATGATTTAGCACACTTAAAACTCATTTTTTAGTTTTCTATTTATAAGGTCTGGAAGTCGGTTCGATACTGCGTATCCAAGTATTGGATACAGCATATTAGGGATTTCTTGGAGTAGGGACCACACTTGATATCTTCTAGAATATTATATTGATTCCATATTTTAAATACGGCGTATTGAGTCTCTCTGGATAGGGCGTATTGAGCTTTACTCCTCTGTGGTCTTTGCTGAGTGCCGGCATATATACGCCATATCTTCCTTGATGGATACGGCGTATTGGTCTTCAGAATAATAATCTTCAAAATATCTTCATTTAAGCTTCAGAATGCGCGCTGATAAGTGCTTAATTACACATATCTTTTACCTCTAAAAACGAGCTTAAATGACCAAAAACAGACAAAAACTGCCAAATATATGTTTGTTTTGCATTTGTATTGTGCAGGAAGTGGATATCAACAAAAAGACAGAAAACCAAGCCAAAATGACAAAACTGAGCATGGAATGGAAAAGACTGTGCAAAATCAAGGCCAAAGTCCAAAAATGCCAAAGTCAGAGTCAATACTGAAGAATCAGCAGTCAAACCGGAGCCGGAACTGAAGAATACTATTGAATGCAATCTTAACCCATCTGATGGGCCGGGAAAGCCCAATAGTATATCTACAAAGACTGTGAAGACTTTGAAGGCCCAATCCTAGCCCAGTTACAGCCAATCTCAGCCATTGTACACACAAAACCCACACACCTTATTGGGCCCAAACCCAAACCCAATGGGCCCAATACAAGCCCAAGCCCAACAAAAGCCCATTAATCCTTTTTATAAAACAATAAGGACTAAAAAGGTCATTTTTAAAAGTGTTTTATAAAGAAAAATGGAAAAATAAAAGAAAGGTACTAAATCTGCCAAAACCATAAACCTTTACCCTTTTTAAACCTAGGGGGCTGTTTTGCAAAATTCCAAACTTTCTTAAATTCTTTTAAGTTAAAACAGCAGGGACCATTTATGCAATTACCCAAAACCCTCTTTTATCTCTTTTTGTTATAAAACCAGAGGGGCCTTAATTGCCACTTTCCAAACTCACTTATAACTAAAAAACCCGGCCAAAAAGAAAGTGAAAAGAGAGAAAGAGTTGAGGGACTAGTATTGCATCTTTTCCAAACACTTCTTTTAAAACCCGGTAACCATAACTGTACCATAACCAATCCCGCCAAAACCTATACAGCCCCTTCCCCATGGTTTAGAGCCCAAACCACTACTCTAGTACATCTCCCAGCTATCCCTCACCCTTTCCCCATAAACCATTGCCCCTATAACCCTCTCCCTTGGTATTTCACACAACCCGAAGCACCCCATCAATGGTGAGATGAAGAAAAGCCAAAACAAAGGGTTAGGATTGCTTGGGGAGTGTCCTACTCTCACAGCTAACTCAACCCAAGTCAAAGAGAAGGCAAAGGAGCCTCTATAAAAGAAGAGAGACCAAGCCGAGTCAATTGCACCATGTTACACCCTTTTTTATACGTTTTAGTGTAATTTTACTTTTAAAAGTCTTTTATTAAAGCATTTTAGTGTAATCCAGTTACATGGATACAATTACTTTGAACTTATATCTATTGTCTAAGTAACCGTTAACCCAGTATATCTTTGGGAAGAGGCACCCAGCATGTCTTTGGGAAGAGGCACCCAGTAGGTCTTTGGGAGAGGAACACAGTAGGTCTTTGGGAAGAGGCACCCACATGGTAACAACACGTAACAACATAAATTGTGGTTAGGTTTCGGTGTCAGGAACATAGTGTAATTGTTATTCATTGTTTTACTACACGGATGAATATTTACTGTGCCTTGAATTAAGGTGGCAAGACTACTTGAACATTTTGGTGATTAATAATATAAATATCATACATGCTTTGGAAACATATTACTGGTTTCACACATTCATTACGTACATTTTTGTGACTATTTGGGGATTGAAATGGTCATGCATACTTTACAACTATTTTGTGTTCTAATAATGTTACATAATTTTGGAAGGTCACTTAGGATTATATGGTCATACACACTTGAAAGAAACCTTGGTTCAACAGTGTATACTTAAACAAATCTATGAACTCACCAACTTTATGTTGACACTTTTTAAGCATGTTTTTCTCAGGTGAATTAGATGCTTGGCCTACTTGATGTGCACTGGAGTCTAAAATTGACAAGATTTCATTTATGGATTTCTACTTACATACAAATGATCAAATCTCGTTGGGTTGTTTTCAAGCTTTCATTATGAAGCTAGTATGGAGGTAAAATGTTATATCAATTTCAGGAAATCAACGAGATTAATTTTCAAATGACACATTTAATGGTCGTTCTCTTTGTATCCAGCGTTGTGTTTTATGATAGTAAACTCCCCGAACACATTTCCATGTGACACATTTTGGAGGTGTTAACGTAGTAATCAAAACAGCATCAAGAAGGACTTTTAATCCAAACAATCTCCTTAAATTGATTTTCTTCTTCAAAACATCAAGTTGTTCATTTAAAGCTTCTCAACACCAGGGAGGGATGCTTATAAACACTTCTTTACTTCTAAGCTATTTCAAGATGAATTTATGAAGCTGATAAGCCATTTCATCTTTCATAAATGTTTCCCCCAATAATTTGAAGCTTCTTTGTCAACTTCATGAAAGTATAGTTGGTGTAAGGGGATACTTCTCTCTACCAAAACTTAGAGATGCACATGTTGCATCCTCAGGAATGTACTTCCAAGGAGCATACAGCTTCCTATCCAATTATTTGTAATCTTGTGTTTTCATACTGTATCTTCAACATGGTTAAACTTGTTTTTAAAGCTTCCATAATAAAAAATCCAAGTCTTCCACTGGTCTTGTTGACTCATATTTAGCTTTTACCAACTTGTACAAAGTTTCTAAATCTTCCCTGTCAAAACTTTTAAGCATATGACTAAAAATCATGTACATTTGAGACTTTCCATCAGCTCTTATTATTTGATAATAGCTTTTTCTTCCTTCTTTATGAATCTTCCAGTCAACAATACTTGGAGACTTAACAGCCAAAGGTATAGCATCAATTGCTACTTCTTCTTCATCTGGAATGATTTCCATTAACTTTTTAATCTCTGCTGTTTCTTTGTCATCTTCCACCTTTTGCTTCTTTGTACTCTCTTGTACCAGCTCTGCTCCTGCTCTCTTTTCTTTGCCTTCCACCATCTATGTTCTAAAGTCTTCAAATGTATTTTATACTCTTAATGAAAGCTTGACAACATCTTGGGATAGTATCTAAATCATATTTCAATTCAAAATCATTATGCTTGTATCCTTCATGTCTTTTAGGCAAGTACACATTATCTTTTTCTGTTGAGCTTTTGTTGGTGGTTTGTTTCTTTTCTCTTCTGCTCTTTTAGCTGCAAAATGCTTTCTTCTTTTCTCTAAGAGTTGTTGAAATAATGTAGCCTTTTCTGCATCAGACAACTCTTCTTGTTCTTGTGCTTGCAATCTTTCAGCCAATTGATAATCAGCATCAATCTTTGCTTGAATATCATCCCATTCTTCAATCAAAGCAATATTAGCTTCTTTTTCTTTTTCAGCTTTCTCTCTTGCAAGTCTTTCTTCTTCATCAAATTCAGCTTGTAACTTTAAAGCAACTTCTTCATCAAGCCTGATTAGATCTTTCTTCTTCATAGGCTTCACAGGTTCTTCTATCATTATTCCTTTACCCTTGTCCTGTGATTGTTGTGAAGAAATTGTTGTTGTTGTTGTAGATTTACCTGGCTCTTGAAAAATAATCCATTTTACTTTGGGGTTTGAAGTTTTTAATGCTTCAAGTGCTTGAGCCAAAGTAATCTTTTCAGTAGTTATTATAATAGTTGTTGCAGCTGTACTAACTTGAGCAGCATCAACTACTTCTTCAACAACATTTTCATTTTGCCTCGCAGCAAACACTTCTTCGTCATTTAAAGCATCCACATCAAACATCTCTTTGCCAGCATCATCTTGAATACTAACTAGGGTAATGTCTTCATCTGCATCAATAGCATTAATCCTCCTCCCCTGTTTGGATGCATCCTCACCTAAATCTTCTTCATCTCTAGAGGATTCTACCCTAGCACTCAAACCAACTTTGTATAATCTTTTCAGCTTATGAGTTCTTGAACTTATTTTCTTTTCAAGCTTCTTGACCCTCCTTTTTAAACTATCAATCTCATTATGTTGAGTGGTATTTGTCTTCTCCAAATCAAGAACTCTGGTTTGTAAAGTGGTACATAGTTCCATCAATTCATTAAGTTTAAGTCTATCCTCATCACTTCGAAGTGTGTTACCTCATGCGAGCAGTGAATCGTTGGAATGTTTAGATACATTCTCAAACCTAGTTCGAGCAGTAGTATCCCCCATGGTTTCCTAGGACCACCACCTGAAGTAGTTCCTAGGGAACTAGATTCATTAGGTGTTGCCTTAGATCGGGTCTTATAGTTATGTTACCACTGTCCTGCTCTGCTTCTAAGCTAGAAGCAGTAGTGGTAGCTCTCACCAAACTGTTACCCAACTCCTTATGGACAGCCTCATCTGCAACATTTTCACTAGGATCA
>BQNB010127524.1:0-19427 GCA_026074375.1 Tanacetum coccineum
GAAGGGGGTTTGTGCTCGTGTGCGAGTGTGAGTGGAAGTGGGGAGTGTCGGTGGTGGGTTTAGTGGTGATGGGGAGTGTCGGTGGTGGGTTCAGTGGTGATGGGGGTGCCGGTGATGGGGAGGTGGTGGTGGTCTATTAAAATCGTTGGTGGTGGATTTTTTTTATATTTTACGTTTTGTGTAACTGCTGTGAACTCAGATCTGTATTGATGCCAGATAAATTCCGGGCGACATGTCGCCCGAGAAAATAGAAACTTTGTCGTTTAGCCAAAATGGCGCCATAACGAAAATATTGGAGGGCATTTTCAGCAAATATTAAAAAGGTTTCCCGGGCGACATGTCGCCCGGGATTGTTTTTATTAAAAATTTAGAAAGTATTATAAGTATAGTAAAAACAATAATTTTTGCAAAAAAACTTTCCCGGGCGACATGTCGCCCGGGATAGTGTTTATTAAAAAAAAGATTTTATACTAAAAACTTTTAATAATTAATATTTATATACTTATGTTTTTTATAAATAAAATATATATAAATAATAATTTTAAACAAAAATTATATATTTTAGAAAATATATAATTATTTTTTTTATAAAATAAATAATTATTATTTATAATTATTTTTATAAAATATATAATTATTAAAAAAAAGATTTTATACTAAAAACTGTATAATTTTAATAAATACCTTTATCGTTGTACATTAGATGTTCAACGGATGAGTCGATATGTTATCGTTGTACATTAGATGTTCAACGGATGAGTCGATATGTTATCGTTGTACATTAGATGTTCAACGGATGAGTCGATATGTTATCGTTGTACATTAGATGTTCAACGGATGAGTCGATATGTTATCGTTGTACACTAGATGTTCAACGGATGAGTCGATATGTTATCGTTGTACATTAGATGTTCAACGGATGAGTCGATATGTTATCGTTGTACATTAGATGTTCAACGGATGAGTCGATATGTTATCGTTGTACATTAGATGTTCAACGGATGAGTCAATATGGTATCGTTGTACATTAGATGTTCAACGGATGAGTCGATATGTTATCGTTACACATTCGATGTTCAACGGACGAGTCAATATGGTATCGTTGTACATTAGATGTTCAACGGATGAGTCGATATGTTATCGTTACACATTCGATGTTCAACGGATGAGTCGATATGTTATCGTTGTACATTAGATGTCCAACGGATGAGTCGATATGTTATCGTTGTACATTCGATGTTCAACGGACGAGTCAATATGGTATCGTTGTACATTAGATGTCCAACGGATGAGTCGATATGTTATCATTACACATTCGATGTTCAACGGATGAGTCAATATGGTATCGTTGTACATTAGATGTCCAACGGATGAGTCGATGTGTTATTGTTGTACATTCGATGTCTAATGGATGAATCGATATGTTATCGTTGTACATTCGATGTTCAACGGACGAGTCAATATGGTATCGTTGTACATTAGATGTTCAACGGATGAGTCAATATGGTATCGTTGTACATTCGATGTTCAACGGATGAGTCAATATGGTATCGTTGTACATTAGATGTCCAACGGATGAGTCGATGTGTTATTGTTGTACATTCGATGTCTAATGGATGAATCGATATGTTATCGTTGTACATTCGATGTTCAACGGATGAGTCAATATGGTATCGTTGTACATTAGATGTCCAACGGATGAGTCGATATGTTATCGTTGTACATTCGATGTCCAACGAATGAGTCGATATGTTATCGTTGTACATTCCTCCTGTAGCCCTATACTCCCGCCAAATCCTCCTGTAGCCCTATACTACCGCCAAAAACTCCCGCCAAATACTCCCTCCGAAAAACTGTTTTTTACCATAAAAGCAGATATTATCCTCACAATCACCCACATATCACACAACGAACCGAGAAAACGGAGTTTTTTTTATATAGTTTTTATATATTTATATGTTAAACGCATATTTTAAAACAACACAAGAAACCGAAATAATTTTTTTTAAATGTTTTCCCGGGCGACATGTCGCCCGGGAAAGTGAGCGGGAAAAATGCCACTAAGATTTTCGTTGATTTTTTTGGTATAATTTTTTTTAAATGTTTTCCCGGGCGACATGTCGCCCGGGAAAGTGAGCGAGAAAAATGCCGCTAAGATTTTCGTTGATTTTTTTGGTATAATTTTTTTTTAATTGTTTTCCCGGGCGACATGTCGCCCGGGAAAGTGAGCGGGAAAAAATGCCGCTAAGATTTTCGTTGATTTTTTTGGTCAAATTTTAACCACACATTCCCGGGCGACATGTCGCCCGGGAAACTCTCTTTCAACTTTGACTAAAAAGTCTATAAGAATTTGTGCCACGTCGGACGGACTTTTGTCGTTTAGCGAGCTTTCCCCCGGGAAAACTTCGTCACCTGTTCTACTTTTTCTTGTAGTGACTTGCTATTTACATACATTTCTTATTGCTTTTAAACTTATATTCAGTTATGCATGGCGAAAAAATGGCTACTCTTCAGAAAGAAAAATAGCTTCTAAAAAGGCAAGGACTGCTTATTAGGACGAATGGTCTAATAGGTATCCGATGTGCGTTGGTCATACTCAAATTGAAGTAGTTTTTTCTATTAGATGGATTAATTTGGTTAGTCATAAAGATCATCCAGCGCCTTCTAAATCCAGTAGTTTTTTACCCACTTCCACAACCATCATGCGGATGTTGCACATCTTGAATAGAAAAACGAATAGTGCCTGAGTAATTGGAATCAAAATATTTAAAACATGACCATATGCGAGAGCTATTAACTCACTAACATGGCCTACAGAGGTCAGGTTTGTTTCAGTTACGACACAATTTAGTTTTAACATCACAGCCTCTTGTAAATTCGACTGACATGACTTTTACCATGAAAAGTATGAACAGACGAAAAGCAAATTAGCTTAAATGAATAGCCGAGGGTAGGAAAAACGAAAAAGGCGTCACACAGATGTGGCTTTCAATTCCTCATTCCACATTTGGCTGCTAAACGAACCGCTAAAGAACCAACTTGCTCCCTTGGCTTTTGGAGGTGGGCTATCAATCTGGACATAATCTGTAACATAGATTCTCCTCAAAGCATCATAAACAACCTCTACATTAATTTCTTACATCCTCCCTACGACAAAATTGTCTTGGCTAGCCTTGAAACCAAACACAACAATTTGTTAATAATCGAACCAACAATTGTTACGCTTAGAATCAGACCCTGTATCGTGAACAAAAAATGATTGCATTTTTATGTGTTGCATTTTTTTCTGTGACAAAACGAAGACTAAACAAGTTATTAAATTATTAACCCAAAACAACTACTACATAAATTAGATCCAGAAATACATTGTATGAAGTATACATAAAGTTGTACTACCTCACACCAACGCTTGATAATGTAAAGTATTACCATTAAAGATAGAATATGTACCGGTGTTGTCTCTACTCCGTTTGGCGAAAACATTTGCTCTCTCCGTTCACAGAACTCCAACCCCATCAACATCAACGGAGACATATGAGCACATACTAAATGAGATTTGGGACTCTTAACACGACGTATAAGTTTTAGAGCTGTAAAGACACAAGCATAGATGTAAAAACACACTTTCGTTTTGCCATACCAAATAAAACACACTTTATAGCTCTTCTGATTTTACACAGCCAATGTCACCGCTAAACAATTGTCACTTGCCCAAAACAACGACAGATAGACAACATTTAAAAAAAACAGAAACAAATATCCACATCTTGTGCTATAGACCATATCATCGCGAAACGAGCGGTGATTTTATTACTTTGAAATACAAACAAAGCCTCAAACGGACAACGTAAACCTTACACGACATACTTTTCGCTGAACAACATTTACAGCGGTGCTATAAACTATAACATTGCAAAACGACTGGCGATATTATTACTTTTAGATACAAACAAAGCCTCGAAAAAATTTCGGCAAAACCAAAAATCTAAAGTATTATCGTTAAAGATAGAATATGTACTTGTGTCGTGGCTACTCCGTTTGGCAAAAACCTTGGCCTGCGCCATGCACAGAATTCCCACGCTAACAACATTAATGAGAACATAAAAAATACAGACATAAGAACATATTCTTAATGCGCTTTTGGGCTCTAAAACGATGTAAACGTTTTGGAACTCTTAAGAAATAAGGACAAATGTAAAAACACACTTCCACTTTTTCGCACATAAATAAAACACACTTTATAGTACTCATGATTATACACAGCTCATATCATCGCTAAAAATCTGTCACTTGCATAGCATAATGGTCGGTGATTTTATTACTTTCATATACAAACAACGCCTTAAACACTTAAACGCTCAAACACAAACCTTAAACGACACACTTTACACAACAAGAAATTTGCAGCGCTACTATAAACTATAGCATCGTGAAACAACTGGCGATTTATTACTTTCAGATACAAACAAAGCCTTAAATGGTCCAACAAACACCATAAATGACACAGTTTCGGCAATACAAAAAAGCGGCTTTTTAGACTATGCTTATCGAAATAAGCTCACCTTTTATCAAACAGCGGATGACCGAATCATCATAGTCACGCAATGATTAAACACTTTTGTTTGGTTTCCTATCGTATAAAAGGATAAGTAAATCAAACAAAAAAAGCAACACCTCAACATGCAACCACTATATAAAAAGTAGATACACGAAAGCCTAGAAAATTACATCATGGAACAACCTTAACACCTATAACTACCCTTTTTACTAACTATTACGATATGTAAAGCATAATCACGTGCTCCACTCATCATTTCAACCAAAACCCCTAAAACAATTCTAACTTTAAACAGAAAAAAAACCTCACCAGTTACAACATGCAACAACACTAGGTCACGAATCAACAGTTTTAAACGGCAAAATTAAAAAACCTCAATTTTTCACACCATCACAGTCGAATCAAGTAAATAAAAAAAATGTATCACTTACATGCATAGTGAAACGATTTCGGCTTTATTATTCGTGCTCCGCTTTATTGTTCGTCTTGATTTTTGTTTCTGTGCGTGTTTGTGTCACAATTTGTGTTTCTATGTGCATGTGTTTTTGTTTCTCCAGTTTCTGTATATATACCGGTCTATCATCCACCAAAACAATGCCATTTTGTTTAGGTATGATACTAAAATACATCAGTCATCCGAAAACGCCTGCGTTTCACCCTACAATGGCGTCGTTTGATCCATAAATAGTCTTAAACGGTCTAACCCATCGTTTTGGTAAGCCCAAATCACGATCATTTGATTCACTATTATATATAAAAGGGTAATAGGCAATAAATCTAAAATTGTGAAAACACAAATAAAAAATATATCATATGATACCATATAATAGCCGATATTTTGAACATGATGGTAATTGTATTTCTGAAAAGCAATCAGTTGGTTAAACATTCTTTAAGAGCGTCTCTAATGCTATGGACTTTATCAAATACATACCATTGACACATTATTTTTTATAAACTATAACTAATATAAATTTACTGTTGCAATGCTATAAACTTTATCAAATGCATAAACACCTTTAACATTTTTAAAATCATATAATTGGTTAAAGTTGTGATTAGACCCACTCAATTTTTTTCTCTATTTAGCTCATACACATGAACTTGTGATGTTCCAATGAAAGTTTATGCACATGAACTCCACATAAGCTCCATATCACTACGAACATGCCATATAAAGCTCTATTGGTAATGTTTTAACTGTATATGCAAGAATAGTACTAACATTAAACTTTTGCAGGCTTCAATTACTGAATTGATTTTTTTAGAAAACTTTAGGGACCGTTTAGTTGGCGAAAAATATCTCATTTTTCCAGGAAATTTTTCATGTGAAAAGGAAAATATTGAAAATACGTTTAGTCGTATTTTTTTCAACATTTTTCAAAAAAGTGGAATTCTCATTCACTTTTTTTCAACATTTTAATTTAAAAACTGAAAAGCCCATTTTATCAATTTCACTTTTTTTCTTTCTCATTTCTTCTCAATAAAAAGGAAAAATGTAACTCCAACTAAATGGGTTTTTAAAAATCTCAACTCTTCTTTAAAGAAGAAAAACAATTTCCTTCTCTAGGAAATTAGAAACTGAAAAATAGGAAAAAAATTCACCAACTAAACGACCCCTTAGTTCTCAAACTAGTGTAAAATGATTAAATTAGACTAAAACTTTCCTTAGTTCACATAAACAATAGGTATATTTTAGCGTATTACGCGCTATCCTATTTAATTAGGGCTAATTCTGAAAATAGTCCAAAACCATATGTGAAATGCCATTCTCCATCTAATGGACTTTTTGTTCCAAAAATAACCCGTGCAACCAGGGCAACGGTGCAACTTATGCAGAAATTAACAAGTGTCCCTAAAGGTACAAAAGTATATAGTACATGTGTAAGGTATATGTACCCTTATGTCTGTAGGGCAACTAGCACTATTAGGGCAACTATGTATTGGGCAACTGGACATTTTTGTCTTTTTAACAAGTTAGTTTATTTTAGGTACTGGGCAACTAGTACTTTGGGCAACCAATGCCTTAGGGCAACTATTATTTTAAAAGTACTTATTTTTTCTTGAATAAAGTACTATTAACTAATAAAAATTAACCTTTTATATATCAAAAAAGTAAAAACACATACATCGTCACTGTTCTTCCTCCATCAACCTTGACCAAACATAAAAAAAACACAATTGACCATCCATGAACACACACATTCGCATCATAAATACACAGTAATCCCTTGATCAATCAACCCATACTTTCTCCTCTATCAATTTATAACATGACTGATTCCATTCAGTTGTATGATGTTAAAGTATTTGTTAGGTCAGCTTTGAAATTACTTCCAAAAATTAAACGTCTATTGTCATCCAATCCTAATCGTCTGAACCTATTTAAAAGAACTATATTTGGGACTTGGTTGGATCTTCCTTCTCACTACAATGATAACCATTTGATGCATTATGTCTTGCAACATTAGGTACATGTCTCAGAGATTACTTCTGAATGTCCCCTAATTATATTCCGTATTGGCGATCATATGTTACACTTTGCCCGGAAAGAATTTTGTTTACTCACTGGTTTTCGACTTGGCGTTGTGTCACTCAAACATGAGAATTTGAGTTGTTTTTGCACGCGCGTATTTCCAGATATAGTAACTGAAAAAGATATTAGGAAATTAAAATCATGTCATCTTTTGGCCCTTGTTAGAGATAAAAAGGGTTGGGCAGGTTTACATGATATTGATGCGGTTCGGGTTTGTCTTTTAATTGTTGCCGAATTAGTGTTTATGGGTAAAGAAGACAGGAATTGTATCCTAGGCATTTAGTGACATTGGTGGAGGATTTGGATGCATGGAATGACTATCCTTGGGGTGAATATATGTGGGAAAAATTTTATGAACGGACTTTCAACATTTTTTATGAACACTGGCAGCATCATTTGGATGAGAAGAAGAAAAACCCAAACTACAACGCCACATACAATCTATATGGTTTTTCTTGGGCTTTCAAGATTACAATTTATAAACCTTTATCCTTTTATGCTTATCTTGTATAAATATATTTGTTTTTATGTAACCAAAATTAAACTTATTATGTAGATATGGATCTTGGAGAGTTACCCAAACAGTAAACAATGGTGGTCTAAAAAAGATAATGTCATACCTCGTTGTCTTGCCTGGACAAACATTACAAAGTTTGATAAATCTCATTACAACCGTCTATTTGGACCTGTAAGCACATACCTAATTGTATTCACATATTTTATTAAATTTGGTTTTTTGTTCCTAAGCATTTTTGTTTGTATTTGTTCGTTAAGACTCTATTCTAATTGTCAACCTTGATTCAACTCCTGCAGAGAAGATTCAAGCATGGTTTGATTCAAGTATTCCATTCTTCAATGGTATTGTTGATGAAGATGAGAAAGGTTGCGGGGATGATTCTGTTTTGGTCTCAAAAGATAATTCTGTTGATGAAGACTGTAATGTGTGCGAGGATGCTTTTGTGGGTTTGTCTAAAGATAATGTTGTAAATGAAAAATCTGTTGGAAATAATGATCAGCTTTTATTGGAAGATGGAGATGGTCTTTTTGATTCAGAAGCAGGCTGTAGAAATAGTAAAGAAGATAATGAGAATCAGTCGGCCAATGTATCAATACGTGACCTTTATGCTGTGATTAAGGTTCATGTACCAAACGTGCATCTAAACACCCCCTTAGTGATCAAACTTTTGCATGTGCAGGTTACGGTCGAAAGAAATGAACTACAAGATGAGACATCTACGTTACAGAATCAGATCAGTGAACTAAAGAGCATGATAAAAGAACGCACTGTCCAAACAAACCTCGACCTGAATGCACCTGCAATAGAAACTCAAGAGCCACAGCTGCCACAGTATTTTCCACAGGACATTATAAGGTTACCTTCTGGTGATCCAGTTCTAAATCCTGTTTTTGTTATTCCCACCTGTCACAACGTCCAAATTAACCCACAACCCGTCTCAAACGTGAGTAAACCAAACCCAAGGTATCCCACTCCATCGGATTCCTGGCCTTTTCAACTTCTTGAAAAGCCGTCTCAAGAAGTAGGGGAGATACAACTCAGGGAACGAGTTTGATAATATTTAGTCTTATAAAGTTGTAACAGTTGATGTTAGTGGGTCTCACTTTGTAATATGTTTGCCAATATTGTTCTCGAAGATATGACTAACTGATTTGTTAGTGTTAATATTATGTATATGCATATATAAAGGATTAAAGGGTGAAGGTAATTGAGTTATATGTCTTGACCAATGAGAGCAATTTAGGCTCATACCAAATATAATTTGTTGTTGAGTGCCTACTAGTAGTAGTTAATAACCATGTTGGACATTTCCAATGGTTAACGAAAAATTGTTATGCGCTTCTTTTTTTAGTATCTGGGACTTATCCATAAAATGAGAACTTTTGGTCCAGGTTTTATGCATATGTATACGGTTCCAGTCTTGTGTCCGTGTCGTACGTACTGAATGCGGAGTTTTGTTAAGTTAAGAACAACAGATCAACAATATTCAAGATATAATCTTCGGTTAAAACTTATAACTATTCATAAATAACTTAAAATCACGATATATTAACTGTAAAATTTTAGGCTTTTTGATGCATGATACTCATATTTCTTCACTACATAGAACTAAAATCTAGGTCAAGGTTCAAGTAATTTTATGAGCGATCGCATTCCCTGTCGCTGGGGAAAGTGTTATTAAAAATTATAAAGTTTTATTATTATATCACAAATATATCAAAAATAAAAAGACTATTTTCCCCGGCGACATGCCGCCGGGGAAAGGGTTATTAAAAAATTATAAATTTGATATATTTATCACAAATATATCAAAACTATATTTTTTACTAAAAGTTTTATTAATATATCAAAACTATATTTATTAAAAAACTAGAGTTTTTAATAATTAATATTTAAAAAGAATATTATTTAAAATTATTTTTTATAAAATAATTTCGCCGGGGATACCATTTGACTTTGTTGACTTTTTATTAAACTACGTTTTCTTGAAGATCCTAGAGAATAGTTTGTAGGTGTTGAAGGTCCAGAAGAATAGGTTGGAGGCGTTGAAGGTCCTGAAGTATTGCTTGGATGTGTTGAATGTCCTGCAGAGTAACTTGGAGTCGATGGAGCTCCAGGAGAACTCATCAATTCACGAAGTCGGGTCTCTTTCCATAAAAAAAATCCACATCCAAAATGTTTCGGAGGCTGTTAAATAGTAAAGAAATCAATTCTTTTAACAACTAACCAGAATATTTATATATTACACAAATAAAAACATGTGATTGTTTACCTTTGATTTTGGACATGCATAGTATAGTTTACCGTAACAACTTAGGTTTTTACTACGATTGTCGGAGGGCCTACCATCCTTTGCAAACCTACACGAAAAAGCTTCTGTTGGCACATGTTCACCATCTTTTTGTGAGTTGTGATGTTAAGAGTGTCTAAAATGTGATTTTGTGGTTTGTGTCGTATCGGCTATTATGGTATAAATGAGTATTTGGCCTGGGGGTATTTGGCGGGGAGTATTTAGGGCGGTAGGTTTTTGGCAGGAGGTATTCTGGCGGGAGTTTTGGCGGAGAGTATTTTGGTCAGAATTTAAGTAAAAACATACCCCATATCGAACTTGTAGTTGATCTCTAATGTTTAACCCAACATATCGACTCTACGTTGAACTTCCTATGTATAAACCCCTGAACATATCGACTCATCCGTTGAACATTCAATGTATCTAACCCTACTTATCAATATCGTTTGAAACTCTAATGTATTCCATACCATATCGCTAGTCCGACCTGTTGAACTCTATGTATAACCTTACCATATCGAATCGTCCGCTTGAAACTGTCTGATGTATTACCCATAGACCATTTCGACTCGTCGTTGATATTGAATGTCTAATGTATAACCAATCCATATCAGACTCGTGCCCGTGAACGTCTAATGTATAACCTAACATATTCGAACTCGTCCATTGGAACTCTAATGTTATAACCATCCATATCGATCGTCCGTTGAACCTCTAATGTATAACCTTAAATATAGGACTCGTCCGGTGAACCTCTATTGTATAACCCTAACATATGACTCATACGTTGACCTCTAATGTATAACCCTAACATATCGAATCATCAGTTCGAACCTCTAATCGTATAACTACCATATCGACTCGCCTCCGTTGAACCTCTAATGTATAACCTATAACCTTATGACTCGTCCGTTTTGAGACGTCTAATGTATACCATAATATCGATGTCCGATGAAGTTACTGTATAACCATCCATATGACTCGTCCGTGGAACGTCTAAAGTATAACCATACCATATCGGCTCGTCCGTTTTTTTTGAACGTCTTAATGTATAACCATACCATATCGACTCTGTCCGTTTTTATGACAGTTAATTGTATAACCATTCCATATCGACTGTCCCGTTGTTGACCTCTAACGTATAACCCTAATTTGAACTATTACTTGAAACCTCTATTGTATAACCTACCATATTCGACTCATCGTTTGAACCCTTTTAATGCTATAATCCATACCATATAGACTTGTCTGTTGAACGTTCTAATGTATAACCATACCATATGACTCGTAGTTGAACGTTCAAATGTATAACCATACATATCGAACTGTCCGTTGAAACGTCTTAAATGTATAACCATACCATATTGATCGTTCCGGTTGAACGGTCTAATGTACATAACCCTACATATCGGACTCGTCATTGAAACGTCTAATGTATAACCTAATCCTATCGATCTTACACATTGAACCTCTAATGTAGAACCTAACATATCGATCATTCAGTTTGTTGAACCTTATAGTATGGAACCTAACACTATTCGACTCTTCCGCTTGAACGCTATGTACAATAAAACCATAACATATCGACTCATCCCGTTGAACATAATGTACAACCATAACATATGATCATCCCTTGAACATCAATTGTACAACCGATTAAACATATCGACTCATGCGTTGAACTTCTAATGTTGAACCCGCAACATCTCGGACTCAATCCGTTGAACCTCTATTGTATAACAATACCATATAGACTTGTCCATGAGCCCTCTAATGTATACCTACCATACCGACTCGTCCGTTGAACATCTAATGTATAACCATAACCATATAGACTCGTTCGTTTGTTGAATAACGTCTAATGCTATAATCCCAATACTCATATCGACTCGTGTTGAACGTCTAATGTATAACATACCATATCGACTCCGTCCGTGTTGAACATCTAATGTATAAACCCTAACACTATGACTATACGTTAGAACCTCAATGTATACCCCTAACATATCGATCATCCGTTTGAACCTCCTACTGTATAACCCATATCATATCGACTCATCCCGTTCTAACATCGAACTGTACAACCATAACATATCGACTCAGCAATTGAACACCCCCTCCCACCCAAAAACACCAAACCCTCGAATGTACAACCATAAACAATATTGACTCATCGCTTGACCAACTCGAATGGTAACAACCATAAAAAATAATTGTAAATAAATAATTATATATTATTATAAAAAATAATTTATAAATATATAATCTAGATATTTTATAAAACAATTAATTTTATAATTAATCAATTTATATATTTTTATTAAAAAATAATTTTAAATAATATTTATATTGAACTTCCGACCGGAACGAACGAGAAACCGGATCCGACCCGAGCCGACGAACCCAATTTATATATTTTATAAAAATCAATTGTAAATAATAATTATTATTTAATAAAAAATAATTTTTAAATAATAAAATTATATCAGAAGTTCCGACCGCGGAAACGAAACGAGAAGAAACCGGACCGACCCAGCCGAAACGACCGATTATATAATTTTATAAAAAATAATTGACAATATAATTATATATTTTATAAAAAAATAATTTTTAAAGAATATATTTTTTAATATTAATTATTAAAAACTCTTGTTTTTTTAATATCATAGTAGATTTTGATATATTATTAAAATTCTTCTAGTAACAACAATCATAGTTGTGATATATTATAAAAAAATTAGTAATTTTTAATAATAACCTTCCCGCGGCGATATGTCGCCGGGGAAACCTTTTTTAACTTTTGCGAAAAAAACCCTCCAATTATTCTTTATCGCGCATTTTCCCCTAAAGGACACAAGTATGGTTCCCCAGCGACTTGTGCTGGGAATGTCGCCGGGGGCTAATTCTGGTGCCAAAACAAGATCTGTGTTTACAGAAACATACCAAAAACGTTTTATTAAAACATAAAAAAACATCCTCATTCCTAGGCGATTTTAGGAGCATCACCACCACTTCCTCACCCACCACCACCACCCGAATCCACCCACCACCCACTCTCACACACTAACCACCACCAACTCACGACCTCCTCATACCGTGCACACATAGACAAATTTTAATTACCGCCACCACCTCTTCTCCTCTAAACATAATTACATTTTCTAACCCCTCTTACATGAATAATTCTTCTACTTCTTTTCTAAACCCCTCTTGTAACACTAGCACGAGTCCACAATTATAAATTTTGTTTTAATTTTTTTATTTATGATATGGTTTACTTATTAATTTGGTGTTTAGTTTATAAAATTGTGTTAAACTTTTTTTGTTTAGCAAGTTGGTAGCCGTGGTCAAATACAACAAAACAAAAATACCCGAGCGTATCAAGCCGTTCCGAAGGTAAAATTTTTCTTCCATTTTGGTAAATCCCCGGCGACAAGTGTCGGGGACCGTGTCTCATTTACTCAACGCAAACCAAACATCCTTATGTTGATATTTGCATATAATTTGATGTTTGTTCTTCATATTAAATGTATATTTGTTTAGGATTATACGGATTTTAGTGATTAATTTTGGAAATCCCCGTCTGAAATTAAATCATCTATAGAAAACCCGTCAAATATTCTACTCAATGTTGCTGATGAATTGTGTTGAGGAAAGTTTTTCTAGTGTAAGATGAGATTGATTCTTGAGTTGTAATTGCAAAATACCACTTATTATATTTGATGACATGAATAAATTGTCTGTGGATGTTTTAAATGTGTATATTTATGTGGATAGTGTATGTCTTTTGGAAGTCTATCCTGTGCATTGCTTATATTAATTTTGTTCATTGAATTTCTATATGTTATGCTAATTGTACTTGTACAGATGTCGTCAGCAGATGTTGCACGGTCCCACGGAGGTGACGGTGGCGGTGATGATCGTCCCCCATCACACGTTGTACCCACCGGTTGCGGGGGCTGCTTTGCTAACAAAGGTAGATTTCCTGGTATATTGTAATACAAGCATAAATTTGATACATATTATTGACTTGCTTGCCTTGAATTAGACTTTATCATAACTTGATTTTGCAGGCAAAGGTAAACGAAAGCCCAATTTGGGCGGCAGGGGAGCGGGCAGGCTGAACTATCGCGACAAGACTCGAAACCTTTGCTAAAGGAGATCGCTTGGAAGCTAAAGGCCTCCGGTTCGATCTGTTCTTGAGCAGGGTGAAATCAAACTAAACCCTCTCGATCCCCATGCGGCTCACTGGTTAATTACATCGGAGGGCTTCGATAGGAGTATTGCAGTTTGTACGACCCTCTTGGTAGGAGAAGGTCCGAAGGAGCGGAAGGCGACGATCATTTAAGAGATTGGGGTCAGTTATCCTTTTATGTTTATATCATTATCGTGTTCATTTATTTAATTGTGTATATTTATCTAAATTCGTTTATTATAAATAAATAAACGAATTTAAATAAATATATAAAATGATATCTCTAACATCTGCTTTTCGTTTGTTGTATATGATTTGCAGACCTTGTTTGACTCAGGCCGCACATGGATTCTCCCGTTGGACAGAGATCTACGAAGGCATCAACATGCACTTGCAAAAAGCCTACAATACCAACAAGGCTTCTTTCAAGGCCAAAGCATAGCAAGGCAGACACACCCACCGGGGACTTACGACTGTAGAAGGTCGATCAGGAGATGGGACGTCCCGAGGGAGATTACAGGGCGAGGGGATAAGTATATTAAGTTTGGAATGATCCAAGAACTTGTCGAGACCGCTCAAAATCGGCTAAACCGGCAAAAGAGCTGTGGTCACCTCCTGACGGGGATTCGTGTCGCTGGCTCGCCTTTCGAGATGAGATTGGTAAATAAACATTATAATTAGTTTTATACATATATATTGATTTACGCTTTGGTGTGTTGTGATTGTGCGTTTTTAATTAGTGCTCTCTTTATGCGTATTTTGTGTTTGTACAGAGGCGGCCTCAGACACTCAGGAGTACCCCTTCACTCATTGACACCTTCCTGGCGAAACACACTGTAGACGGGGTATTCCCTAAGGATGAGGACCGCCGGCATATATGTAAGTTTTGTTTCAAAAACACACTTTAATGATTATCGAGAGATAATGTAGCAACCCGGACTAATATAGTAACTATTTGTGTTTTTGGTCCACTACATGGAGGAATGAAAAGGCTTGGGCTACGGTGAGTACAAGGAGGATGAGATAATGCGTTGGCAAGAGGGGGTAAGCTTTCGTGGGCATCATTCCGGTGTGGGTCGGGTATTGCCATCCGGGCACATCAGGCCAAGTATGCCGCCCCCGACAAATCGCTCATGAGCATGCATAGAAAAGGTAGACTTTTGGATGAGTCTCTTTTCAGAAGCGGACTCCAAGTTCTGGATATGGTTTAAGGAGTTTTTTTGGGGGGGAAGGGGGTTCCGGGTGGTGCTTAGCCGGGAGTGGGCCGGGTTGTGGTGATGACGGAGGAGAGTGGCGTGATGTAGGATGGCGATGGTTGATGATTAGTTATGTTAATATTAGAGTAGTTTAGTATCGATACATTATTAGTTTATGTTGATTTTGCGACATTTAAACACTATGTTTCCCTTTCCTGTTATCGTTATATACTTTGTTACGTAAGCACGTTTAGTTTGTTAGATATTAGTTAGTAAGCCCAGTTTTAATGACTAGGACTCCCTGTTTGAGGACTTATTCGGATTTTGGACGATTTAGCTTTATTTATCTTTTGGTTTTGGTACACAAGTTGTGATGTATTTGTATTGCGTTGATGTTTACTTGTATTTGTGTTTTGGTATTAAGTTGTGATGAGTCTATACAGGTTTTGAATACATGGTTTGTTATTTGGTTAGATTTTTCGAAAACTCTGGAAACGCTGCTGTGCAGGCTGTATTTAAAAAAATGCAGACTTTTCCCCAGCGACATGTCGCTGGGGAAACTTTGTTTCTAAATTTTTATAAAAATTATCCCCAGCGACATGTCGCTTGGGATAATTGTTACCAAAAATTTTTTAAACGTTTCCAGCGTACTTGTCGTGGGAATTTGTTCTTAAATGTTTTAAAAAATATTCCCCAGCGACTTGTCGCTGGGGAAAATTGCTACTAATTTTTTTTAAAAGTATCCCCAACGACTTGTCGCTGGGGAAGCTTTGTTCTAAATGATTTAAAAAATATTCCTCAGCGACAAGTCGCTGGGGAAAAATGATTCTAAAATTTTAGTGGGTCTCACTTTGTAATATGTTTGCCAATATTGTTCTCGAAGATATGACTAATGATTTTGTTAGTTGTTAATATCAATGTTCTTTTAAAAAACGGGTTTGAATCGACACCCGGTCGAGGTCACGGGGGGTTAGGTTCAACCGGTTGGACCGCCGGGTCAACCCGGTTTTCAAAAATAAATAAATATATATATATATTTAATAATTAGAAAAAAAAAAAAGTATATAAATCGTGATATATCATATATAGCTTAAAGCCTATTTATTAACAAATATAACATGGTAAAAAATTAAAATTACGTCGCAAATATATACAATTAACATGTTTTATTTATAAAAAATACGAAAAAATCGAAACCCGGCCGGGTCACATGACCCGGGTTGACCCGGGTCACTTCAAACCCGGCGGGTCAAACCGGGTTTCGAAAATATGAAACCCGGTTTAATTTGACCCGTTTTTTCGGCCGGAACCGGTTCAACCGGTTGACCCGGCCGGGTCGAACCGGGTTTCAAAACACTGGTTAATATTATGTATATGCATATATAAAGGATTAAAGGGTGAAGGTAATTGAGTTATATGTCTTGACCAATGAGAGCAATTTAGGCTCATACCAAATATAATTTGTTGTTGAGTGCCTATTTAGTAGTAGTTAATAACCATGTTGGACAGTTCCAATGGTTAACGAAAAATTGTTATGCGCTTCTTTTTTTTAGTATCTGGGACTTATCCATAAAATGAGAACTTTTGGTCCAGGTTTTATGCATATGTATACGGTTCCAGTCTTGTGTCCGTGTCGTACGTACTGAATGCACAGTTTTGTTTCTCTAAGTTAAGAACAATAGATCAACAATATTCAAGATATAATCTTCGGTTAATATCTTTAACTATTCATAAAATAACTTAAATCCTACTGATTATATTAACTGTAAAATTTTTGCCTTTTGATGCGTGATACTCATATTTCTTCACTACATAGAACTAAAATCTAGGGTCATTCTATGGTTCAAAGTATTTGAATGAGCGATCGCATTCCCCAAGACAAGCTATAAATGTATGTTTACTATTGCTAAAAGCTTGTGGGACCAGATATGTAAGCAACATACCAGATATTATATCACAAAAAAGAATTCATGTAACAATCTTTTGATTTTTGGCATGGTTCAGTCAAGTGCAAACAATAAACTTTACTTCAACACGAACAATTTAAAAAACAAGGAACTTCTAAAGTACAATAATCTTATGACACTGATCACAATTTATGGTACCAATATACACCTTTGTGCTCGCTGTCTTGATCTGGCTCGATGTACATGCATTCTTTAGCCTCTCTCCACATTGCTTTAAAGATTGGAGTCCTATCGATCTTATAATAATCTCCCAAAACTGGTTTGATTGCGTCCCTCGCTTCCTTTGCATGATAATGTGGAATATAAGAAATCAAATGATGCAAGACGTGAGTGTGTGTAACGTCATGGAATACCCTGTTTAGGAACCCAAAATCTCTATCGATCGTTGATAAAGCTCCTTTGATCCATTTCCATTCGGTTGAATCATAATGAGGCAACGAGAGATGAGTGTGGTGCAAATAAGTGATCAAAACAAAGAAAGCATGCACTCCTATCACGGGAATACCATACATACACATTACCCAAGTAAATCCTTTTGCCGCGACAAGAAGCTTAAGCGCATAAACAACACCAATAATACCAAGATCCGAAAGCACAACTTGAATTCGTTCACGCTCAGTGAAAATAGGACTCAAAGGATCAAAGTGGTTGGCAAACCTTTCATATTTCTTGCCAGAGACATTAGTTAAAAGATATAAAGGAAACCCTAGAGTTAAACGAAAAACCAAAGTGAACACTCGACCAGGTGGATTGTTAAGAACTTTGAATAAATCATGACTTTGGGCTTACGTTTAGGAATGTAAACTTCATCATTATCGAGTGAGTTTGTGTTGGCATGATGACTTCGATGACTATATTTCCAAGAGAAATAAGGGGTAAAAAGAGCAGAATGAAGGACGAATCCAACAATGTCATCAACCAATTGGTATTCACTAAATGCATGGTGACCACATTCATGACCAATGACCCATAACCCGGTGAGGATGCTAGCTTGGCAAAACCAGTAAAATGGCCACGCTAAGCAAGCTAGAGGAGTAGGGAGAAGAGGAATATAGGTGTTTGCTAAGAAGTAAAAAACGTACGTTACAATGAGATAATGAACAACATAATACGATGAACGAATGACAGAACGCTCAAAGCAATGAGCAGGGATTGCTTTTTTTAGATCACTCAATGAGAACGGTGGATCAGTCGGGACACGTTTGAGAATGCCATCTTTTGCTTGTTCACGCAAATCTGACATACGGCCACCTGCTCCCATTTTTGAAACTAGGTGATTTTTCACTTGTAAATTTTTTAGTAATACAAGAACAAACTGCAGCTTTAGGAGGAGAACTTAAAAAGAATATATGTTTGTTTGTTGTCTTTGTGATACCAGTCAGTTTGATATATGTAGTCAGGAGTAGTCAAAGCCGACGGCTGACTTAAATTTATTTTCCTGCATGAAACTTCTATGTTATTGCGTTAGCTCATTTGTAAAACTCATAAAATGTAATATCAAAGGATAATATTCAAACCCAGAAACACATAACTCATGCACTAAACTTTAAGATTTAAATTATTATCTTCTAACTTAGAGTTAGTTGGACTATAAAAAACACGTGGACGTGATTTTTTATATTTTATGGATATTATTATTAAGTTTGCAACTAGTTATTATATAGTTTGGCTCTATTAATTTAGTCTTGAAATACATATATCTTTTGTTGTGTGTTGCAACCACCGGGTTTCTGTCTTCTTCTGCAAATCACTTGCAAGACTAGAGTTGTTGCGGCCTCAAGCAAGCGGTTAACATTCTTGACAGTATGCTGATACTTACTTTTGAGTCAGAGTTGGTAGGCAAAAAAGTCACATGCCATGTATAAAATACTTTTAATATAATGATATGTATTTTAATGATCAAGATTGGGTGTAATGGTAATAAATCACACTACGTTAACGTGAGGGTCACACCATCATTCGACACACGTGGTTAACAACAAACTAAACCCAAAAATACAAATATAAAATACTTTTAATATAACGATATGTATTTTAACGATCAAGATTGGGTGTAATGGTAATAAATCACACTACGTTAACGTGAGGGTCACACCATCATTCGACACACGTGGTTAACAACAAACTAAACCCAAAAATAATGGTAATAAATCACACTACGTTAACGA
>BQNB010127525.1:0-19427 GCA_026074375.1 Tanacetum coccineum
ATTCCATCCAAGTTTCTCTCTAACATCCAACCCACATCTCACTCTTGTTCTTGCTTGATCATTAGATTACTAGTATTCTACATAATGTACGCTACAGAAGCTGAATACATAGCTGCTTCAGAAGCAGAGATGGAAGCTGTTTGGATTAGGAAGTTTATTTCAAGGCTTGGTATAGTATCAACAATAAACAAACCTATTAAGATGTTTTGCGATAATTCAGTCGCACTTCTAATCGCCAACGAACTGGGGGTTCAGATGGGCGCCAGACACTACCATAGAAGTAACCTTCTAAAATCCTTTTACGAAGGCTTTACCGAAAGGAAAGCTTACTCAACATGCTAGGAGCATGGGACTTCGTTTAGCTAGTAGTTTCATGTAGATTTGTGTTTTAGTATTTGGATAAGGGATATTTGAACAATTTATTTTATGATAATGATACTTGGTATTTTTGTTATTTTTATCTTAAATTGTGTCCTATATTTGTATGTTTAAATCCATGAATAATAATAGTTATTATTCTAAATTAATCCGTTGTCGGTTAACAATATGGGAATATTGTTAAATTAAGACAATTCTGAGTGATTGGTGATATTGTAGATATTAAGGATGTGTCCACCAAATTCACATGATATTCATATGATGAATATTGGATTTCCCCAACACAAGAATATTACTTTATGGATCGTCTTCATTAAGTAAATCTTGTAAGTGATTTTATTTATAAAATCCTTAGACTTGAGATGCAAGTAAGACTTGCATACGTAGATAATCCTTCTTGATCTAGTCTAAATTATCCTAAAAATGGATAATTAATAAGGGCTATTTCAGAAGTGATTTTGAAACATGATGACTTGGCACTTTTAGTCAATATAGAATTTGTTCCTTCAACAGTTGAAGAATGATGCCACTAGGCCCCTTGTAGAATTAATCAGATGTGTGTATGGCCGTACCAAAAAACTCATGTAGATATGTCTCATAGATTTTCGATAATCTTGATTAGTTACATATACAAGAAACGAAATCGTTAAATAATGGAATGACATTGATCCATATCCATTTTTAACACGGTATCGGAAACAAAAGGATTGTAAATTCATAAATTATTTGTCCGTTACTTTATGAAACCACACTCGGATATTTTTGGGAGCATTGGCGTGTTGCTAGACGCTTACCAATTTTATTATATAATTTATACATGTCCAAATGGGAGCTGTTGGAATATGAACAAATATAAATTATATTTGTCCAGAATTTATTCGAGCCTAAGGGGACGCACGCGTTAATATGTAGAACAATGTTTTAATATATTAATGTAATATATTAATTAGTGTTTAACAAACGATCGTTAAAAGTTTAACAAGAATAAATATTAGTTGTTAATAGTTAAAGGACTAATATGCAAAACCGGGAAAAAGGAAAGTTTGGTTTTTCCCACTCTTTCCTTATAGTCGGTCGAACCACCTCCTCATGAGGAGGTGGGGGACTTTGCTTGCAAGCCAAGTTGAGAGGAGTATATAAGGAGGTCTTAGGGTCCTTGAGAGCTCATAACTTCAATCCCTAAAATCCCTAATCTCTCTTGCTTCTCCTATCGACCCGTACCAAAACCTTTTAAGGTTTTGGATTTTTCTTTTCCCCTCCTGTTTCGAAAATCGGGCAACAAACGCCACAAGGGTTTCGTTTGGTTATGGTCGACACTCAAGAACATTCGAGGTTACTGGTTTAGTTGATAGTCAATCTACGGTGATCGTTTGGTTAAACACTACTAGTACTAGCATACACGTTGTTTGCTAAGAACGTATTGTGTGTGTAAACTTAGAGGGATTATTCTTTTGATCCTTGGTGGTTTTGCGTGGTGTTATACACACGCGTATATTGAAGACGGTGTAACGTTTATTGCTAAAAGCAGTGTAACGTTTCTTGCTAAAAGGTACACATCTTCAATCCCTTGTTAATTATAAGTTTTATACGTGTTTGATCTTTCCGCTGCGTACTCGTGATATGTTTAATTGGTTAAATAGATGTAAAATCCCAACAACACTTCCCCCTTGATTAGCTGCTTTGTTACATCTAGAATGATGATATAATACATTTGAAATGCTTAATAATGAGTCATTTTTATCCAATTATCAATGATAGGTTGACAGTATAACACAAAGTAAGCAAACAAATGTTTTTAAAGATTACTGAATCATGAAATTGGTTATTTCATAAATTTCTATTCAAATCTTTAATAAAATGAAAATAAATAGTTATTGAACGGATTATGGAGAGATCGAAGAACAACAAAATTGAAAAAGTGAAAAAGAAAAGAAAAATGACCCAGAACATTCTTTGAAGTTTTAATTTGTCCATGGTTTATTTAACTGTATACGCTTTTAAAGTAAAAGTGTAACGATACGGTTTTCGTTATTCATGATATTTTAAGATGGTGAGTATTTGAACTCAATGTGCACGGAATTAATCATCGTTTGTTTATGATTGATTTCGATCTTCTTTTCATGACAACTAGCTACTTTGTTGTTGTTTTAGAAGGATGAAAGATTTACTATTTAAATTTGTTTCATTAAGTTAACCAATCAAAAACATGAAAAAAGATAAAATGAGATCCCCATTAATTAAAATAAAAGATTTACTATTTTGTTTCATCTCACATTATCAATAACATGAGAGAATTAAACATCAGACGATCACAATCCGTTTTAAAATATAACGAGAAAAAGTATTGTTTTGCTCAAAATGCATTAAAGTTTTTATTTTTTTTCTGATTTGTTTCCTAAATTATGAGAAAGAAAGAAAAAAAAATCGTCCCTAACTCGTGTTAATTTTGCATACGCGTGGAGAGTTCAGGTTTCCCCCTTATTTCCTTGTCCTATTTGTTGTGAGGCCCTCGAGAATCTCGATCTTTTTTGCTGTTTTTGTTGCGACTTGGCAAAAGATAATGCTTCCGTCTATTTGTAAATGGTGGGGGCTTGGTTTGGAACCCAGTTGATTTCGTAACGATCTTGTTATCTTGGCGTTAAGTTGGTTCACTTCAATCAAGTTCGAAACAAGTGATGACAAGGTAGTGTTTTACACTTCCTGGTGGAGTATCTGGTCATAATAGAAACTACATCCCTCTCTCTGATTCAATATCTTCGAAAAGAATAGGGTATTATTTGAAGAAATAGTTAGCGTTCTTTTCTGTTATAATTCTAGGGGTAATAAACTCTATTAGATTGGGATAGTTGGATTCAACACCCTTTTTTTTTATTTCTTTGTAATTCTACTCCTTGCTAGTTTTCTTTTAATAAAGTTTGCGCGTTTGCAAAAAAAAAGTTAACGATGTTTGGGAGCCTAGTTGACACTGCGTTCTATCGACCACGACTCTATCGGGTACATGGTGTCATTGAGATAGGTATTTGTATCATAATGCAATTAAATTATATTAAGTCAAGATATTGCTGTCTTATCATGTCATTTTTTAGTAAATAAAAATACAAAGGGTATCAGATCAAGCTAGTCTTTGTGGCTTGTTCCATTCTCATTAATCCTTACCCAATGTTTTTAACAGTCTTTTTCTGCTCGTTAACTTTTTTTGTTTATGCTCTGGGTAAATGGACTAATGAAACCAGATAGTACAACTAACTATAGCGAGTATAATGGTTAGAAGGTCATTTCAATGCAAAATAATGAGGTTTAAATAGTTGGTTGGTGCGTATAAATTGAAGTCATTGATGTTACATAATATTGGTTGGTGCGCAAAATTGATGTGGCCGATAATTTTAGAAAGCAAAAGTACTTGAGAACGAAATTTTTTTTACCAGGCCGCGGAGTATTACATGAAAAATAGGTTATTCTAACGTCCATTTAGGTCGTCTCCGTTAGTTTTTAGTATTATAAGATGTATCAACAAATACAAGAAGTGAATAACAAGTCTAAGTAATAAAATGATAATATACAATTAGTTTGGTAAACATTAAAAGGTTGCTAATGTGAATCATACTTACAACTAATTAGCTACAATTTAACGGAATTAATAGTATTCCAAATAGTATCTTTTTTTTAGCAAGCTTATGATTCATGAGGGGCTTAATTGCAAATACTTTTCTCTTATTTACTAACCATTAACATTTGGTTCGTTTGTGTGGTGGTTTCATTCACAGGTTTATTATGGAAAGTTTCCACCTATATAATTGTCTCATATGGATTCTAGGTTGAGATATGATTCATCCATTCAAAGTTTTACCTCTCTCAAAAAGCTCTCGAAGCTGATTTTGGGTTTATCATGGGTTTCAGGGTTTGGATCACCTGATCCTCATATTCTTGGTTTAGTTTGTAAGGTTTATTGTTTTAGTTTGTGTGAGTTTTTGAGTTTGCATCCAGTTTGGGACCAACATTGTTTCTTATGTATTTTGTGACTGGATGCAGTCACTTCTTATTGTATTCGTACTAATCAGCTGATGTGTTAGGGACTGATCTTCTGTGTATATTGTTATAATAAAAGTGAATCACCAAAGGGGTGGTTGGTTTGGTGATCTATTTAGTTGTTTTGTACCATTTTCTTATTGTATCAGAGCTATAGGTTGATTATTCGAGCTCTCTTGGGGTTTAATTGAAGGCCGATTGAATTAGGGTTTTTTCTTGAAACCCTAATTTTTAGGGATTCTTGGTTATTGACGGTTATTGTAGGTTCTTGTTTGGTCAATTGTTGATTGACTGGTTTCTTGATCGTATTAGGTGGTTAATTTGAAGAAACCCTAATTGTCAATTTGGGGGTTTCTTGATCTTGAGGTATGTGGATTCTTTGGGTTCATTGTGGTTTCAATTACTCTAGACTAAGTGAATCTAGTGTGATTGATTGTCTTTCGCTGCTATTAAAGCACTGTAAGTTTTTCTTCCCTTAAGAAATACAGTCTTGGGTCTTAGTGGGTGCAAACGGAATATCTATTCCTGATCTGCCTCTCAAGTGCTGTGAATACATGCTCTGGCTATTCCCAATTCACTAGGCATAATTCTTATGGATCTTGGAAGTGTGTGTGAGTTTCTTAAAAATTTGTTATTTTCTTTCATTTGAGTCTAGGTCGTTGGAGGATAGGTTTGAGGTTGTTTGTGAAGTTGCAACATTGGTTTGGCTGCTGAGTTAAGTTTGTTAGTAAGATTTGCATCTTCATCTGACACACTAGCACCAAGGGCATCCAACTGTGATAGTAGTTTTTGAAACCTATCATACCCTTTCTCCAAGCTTTCCTTAGTAGAGATAGTAAATGCCTCAAACTGTTGTTTTAAAACAGCTTTTTGCATTTTCTTCGAGTTCGCATTACCACCAAACCTTGTCTTGATGGCTGCCCAGATCTCTTTGGCATCATCCATGCCATGAAAACGTCTGAGATGATCTTTTGGAACAGCCATTAGCAGTAGTGTTCTTGCTTTCCTTTCTTTCTCATCAGCAACCTGTTCTTCCTGTGTGGTTGGAGGAAGAACCCTGTATACACCATCCTTACCTTTGGTGACTCGCTTCTTTGAGTTCCCATTCTGAATCACTTTCCAGACCTCATTATCTATATACTCAAGATAATGTTCCATCTCCATTGCCCACGTATCATAATCATCTTTTTGAAGGACAGGCAGTTTGATGTTTGAAAGTGTATTTGTGGTGATTATTTGTGGTGGTTTTGCAGGAGCATCTCCTTTGTTGGATGTTGGTTCAGATCCATTCAAAGATGCATCATCATGAAGAGAAAGTTCCTCATCATCATGAAGAGAGAAATTATCGTTTGCAGACATGACTACTTGATTTGGTGGAATAAAAAGGTTTTGATCTTTGTTCAATCTTGTGTAAAGTCCCTTTGGTGGCTCTGATACCACTTGTAGGTCCTTATCAACAGGATCTCAATGAGCCTTAAACGACTTATAGTCCTTTGAATAAATCCAAAGATACTATGAGAGACGATAACAGTGAATATAGATATTGACGCGGAATATCAATGTCTATACCAAGATGAACACAAGAACGAAATACTAAAATTGCTATTACTATTACTATTTGATTGTGAATGCTCAATCAACTGATATCTTTACAATGCTATTCTACGTTCCTTTTATAAGCATAAGGAACCCTAAACGCGTTAAGAGATAATGCTTATCTCTTCCTAGATTAACGCTATTTGATAACTATTACTATAATTACAACCAGACTTAACAAACTGATCAAACAGTATTAACTTTAATACTGTCACACTTAAGTTAATGCTGGCAGACTTAACTTGCTCTACCAGACTTAACTTCTAAACTAACAGTACTAACTATTTTCTATCAGTACTAACTATAACTAACAGACTTAACTTTAATACTAACAGTATTAAGTCTGTTTACAATATTTTCCTAACAGATTTAAAACTTACTGTGGGCCATCCTAATGGAACCTTTGCTAAAATAACACATGTTGGAATTTTGAAACTAAATAACGATGTCATTTTGTTTGATGTGTTGGTTGTTCCTGAGTATACTGTCAGCCTATTGTTTGTGAACAAGTTGATTAAAGATAGCAAGTTGAGTGTATATTTTGATGAATCAAATTGCTATATTTAGGATTTGAGAAAAGGGAAAGTCCTTGGGACTGGTAGTAAGTTTGCTGGCCTATACCTGTTTGATGAAAAGTATAATGTGTCTGGTACTGTTAATAATAGTGAGTACTTTGCTTGTTATGTGTCTAACGATGATTGGCATAATAGGTTGGGTCACCTTGCTAATCAGGTTTTAAATCTTTTAAAAGGGACTTTAAATTTAAATCACATTAAACATGAATTTTCTTGTGAAATTTGTCATAAAGCTAAACAAAGCAGGGAATCTTTTCCTTTAAGTGAAAATAAGTCCACATTTTTTGGTCAATTAATTCATCTTGATGTATGGGAGCCTTATAAGGTGATTAGCAAGGATAGTTTTAGGTATTTTTTTGACAATTGTTGATGATTATAGCAGATCTGTTTGGGTTTATTTGTTAAAAACTAAAGATGATGTTTTTCAAATGTTTGTTAGTTTCTATAATCTTGTTTTAACACAATTTAATAAGAAAATTAAAGCTATAAGGTCAGATAATGGTACTGAATTTACAAATCATAAAATGAGTGATTTTTTAAACACTATGAGAATTTTACATCAAACTACTTGTGCATATACACCACAGCAGAATGATATAGCAGAGAGAAAACATAGACATCTTCTAAATGTAGCAAGAAGTCTTATGTTTCAGGGAGGGATTCCTCTTAGTTTTTGGTCTGAGTGTGTTTTGAATGCTGTTTACTTGATTAACATGCTTCCTTCCTCTGTTTTGAATGACAAATCTCCTTTTTCTTTAGTATATGGTAGGGAACCAAACCTTTCTCATTTAAGGAGTTTTGGGTGTCTGTGTTATGCTGCAGTTGTTAAAGGAACTGATAAATTTTCTAGTAGGTCAGAAAAATGTGTTTTGATTGGATATTGATGTGTTTCAAAAGATTTAAATTTATAAGACTAGAATTACTGGTTATTAGATAGAAACACACGGGTAAAGTATAACCCACGTATGTAGTATAATATTTCAGGTAAAACCAGGTCGTCCGTATAGATTTAATTTGTGTTCGACTAACCATAGTTAAAATAAACTTTAACAATTTTAGAATAGACTAAGTTGGATTCAATAATGAGAAGGATGAGTACTCGGATAGTTTCATATAATTCCTAAGCAATGGTGATGATTACAATCTTAGATTTAAGGCTGATTAACTTATAAAAAGGTTTTCTCTTCATAAAACGTTTTCACAAATTAACTTATTTAACTTGAGACTTAAATTTAGTTAACTCGATCAAATGTGTCACTCAAATAATCCAGTTACTATTATATCAAATCTATTTTGTTTATCAAATAACGTAAGCGGATTTCTCCAACCAAACGATAAAGACCGTAGACAAATCTTTAAAACCATATAACATACAACGGGTCTTTCGACCTATACCGTTATATGCATACAATCAAAGTTAATAATCAAATTTTTTAAGATAAGACACGATAGGATTTCAACATAAGCTTAAGATTAACAAGATCGCAATTATACCAAACGCTTATTCATTATATTAACTTCACCGAGTAGTCATGAGAGAAACAAGAAACATATTATGCTTGGGTAGGAAAATGGATCAAACTCCACCCGTTACAAGTATTGGATCTTACTTAGATCTTTATTTACTAAATACTATGGTGTTTGTTCTTCGTTCTTGATGGACTTTGATCTTCAACTCAAGATGCTTGAGAGAGAATTGTTTGTTGATTGATTGTATGTAGAATGCTTCAAATAGTGTGAAATTCATCTCTATTTATAGGCTGAGAAGGGGTCGAAGTGCGGCGCACATTATAAAATGTGTTGCGTACTTAGCCTAAGTCGGTGGAACTTTAATTAATGCTGTAAGGAAGTGCGGCGCACTTTTGTAGAAAACCGGCCCACTTGGAGTGTAAATACATATTTCATTTAATTCCATTTAATTCTATTTAATTCGAAGGGGAGTGCGGCACACATTTCTAGAAAACTAACGCACTTCTTGGCATTTTTAGCTTTTGTCCTTTCTTTTCTTCTAACTTGTCTTCCGATGAGTATAAACACTTTCATTTTGATTTTTTATGAGATCGGGATGTCTTCAAGTGAACCTGCACATATTTCATGCTATTAAGTACCAAAAGTTCATGAGAAATGATAAAATATATACAAATAACGCCATCGAAAACATGTATAATTTAGGCATTATCAAATCCCTCCACACTTAGTTATTGCTTGTCCTCAAGCAATCAAAGCGAGAAAACAAGATCATTTATCGTGACATGGAGAAAATTTAGATTTAACAAGTGTTTACTGATTTTAATAACTTTTTAAGCATAGACATATAACAGAGCACCTCACATAGGGGATGTGTTTGTTTTTTATATTCACAGGAGTCACTCAAATAGGGTTTATATTTATGAAGTCACTCAACTGCACAGACATAATCTGGATAACTACTATTTGCTTGTATAAGACACATAAACAAGCCCGTACTAGACAAAATCTCAAAGAGGCAAAACGTGATAATGATGAGGGTAAGTAACATGTATTGATTCCATGTGCCAAACTTAAGCCTTATACTTTGAATTTTTTTTTCTCTTATTTTATACCAAATACTTGCGATAACTAAGGCTAGCATAGAACTTCATTTGTTGAGCATTTTTCTTCAACTTTAGATACTTCAGTAGGATAGCACAAAAAGGGAGTGCTTGCAGATACAGGAGTTACGCGAGATTTATTTCACCTCTTATCATATAATTTTGTCTATAAATTAACCTCACTGCGGTTAGTAAATGATAATCAAGCACAAGTTCTAGAGCTACTAAATTACAGGCTCACTCATATAAATTTATACCAATACCAATGCTCCAGAAAAAGCAACAAATTTCAAATACACAACCGTAACGACGGATGAGACACTTGCAATTGCATTCAAACCTTAACTCGAACAAGCTAAAGGTAAAAATTATCTTAGATATCAAAGGTGGATACCTGAATTCTTTAAGGTTTAATTCTCACAATTTAGTGGACTGGTTTTGTACTAGTTATAGTGTTAATCAGGTTAAATTTGCCTTACTAAGAGTATACATTTTTTTTGTTTAAGAAAGAAAAGCATATATATTAGTTTTTAAAGATTTTTCATAAAATATCAGTTGAAAATTTGGCTAGATTGCAGGGCAAACATGGAGGGATATGATTAATTTTAATTTTTCCTATTTGGCTCTCCTCCACACTTAAGTTGAACATTGCCCTCAATGTGAGAACTGATAAATATAAGAAATAGAGAAAATTAAGAGAAAACGGTACTTCCCGGGGCATAGAGAAATATAGCTGCGAGAGAGCTATCCTTGAGCAAACGTCATAATTTTTAAGGTCTAATCTATATTACCTGCAAAAGTAAACACAAAAAAGAAAATATTTTTGTCTTTTTAGAAGATAAAACAGAGGATGACGGACTCCTCCACACTTAGATAAAGCACGGGTTGCCTTCCAAGAAGCGCTTAATTTTTAAGAGAGTCATTAGCTAGACTCGTACTTCGGGAGTTCATTCTTTTAGAAAGAAGGGAGTGACTGCTTCCTTTTGGTCATTATAATCTTCTTCTTCATGATACAGCTTTAGTCGATGGCCGTTAACAATGAACATTTTTTCCATCTTTTCCATATAGTTCAACATACCCGGATGGATATTGGTGTTTTACTACGTATGGTTCTAGCCAACCAGATCTGAGTTTGGGTTGTTTGAATTTATACTTATAATGAAATAGCATCACTTTGTTTCCGTTTTTGAATTCTTTTCTTATTTTAAGTTTTCTGTCATGCCAGACTTTGGTTATTGCTTTGTATAGACGAGAATTTTCATAAGCTTGATGTCTAAGTTCGTCCAGCTCGTGCAACTGAAACATTCTTTTCTCACCAGCGGTGATGAGATCAGGATTACAGTTTTTTAGTGCCCAGTAAGCACGGTGTTCAATTTCAAACGGTAAATGGCAGTTTTTCCGTATATAAGCTTGTATGGTGTAGTACCGGTAGGTGTTTTGAAAGCAGTACGAAAAGCACACAGAGCATCATCGAGTTTTCTTGACCAGATAGCGGGATTATCTTTCATAGTTTTTTAAGAATTCTTTTAAGAGCTCTGTTTGTATTTTCAACTTGACCACTCGTTTGAGGATGATATGATGTAGAAAAATGGTAGTTAACTCCATATCTTTTCATGGTTTTCTCAATTATCTTATTGCAGAAATGAGTACCTTGGTCACTATTCCAAATTGACAGAATAGTTTCTTCAGGAAGGAGATAACAACTCTGGCATCGTTTGTTGGTAAGGCTTGAGCTTCAGCCCATTTAGATACATAGTCTACAGCAACTAAGATAAAATCTGAATTTTATGAAAACCCTAGTTCCACCATAATTAATGTTACATGAATTTAAAGAATAACTAATTACAAAGATTAATAAACATACCTAGTTTTCTTGCTCCTTGATTCCTTGAAAAAAAAATCTTTTTTTTTCTTTGGGGGATATTCGACCGGTTCAGGGGAGAGGGAAGGAAAAGTATTTTAGTTTTAAAACTTATACCCAAATATTTTTATAACCTAGAATTCCTAATTTGAATCAAACTAGTTTTCTTTTTCTTTTTTTTTCTTTACACCGGCCGAATATACTATGTATATATATATATATATATATATATATATATAATATATATATATCATATTATTTAATTACCTTTATTTACCTTCATTACCACCTTAAGTTTTTTATAAAAACCTAAGCGTAAAGTTTGGGAAAAAACCTTTTTTACTTAAACATAATTTAACTAGACTTTTAAATAAAATAACTTTTTTTATTTTATTTTAACCTAACTTCCAAAAATAGAAATTCACATTTCATTCTGATCCGTCACATTACATGTTAGAGGAATGCAAGAATTAAACTAGGTTAAGTATACATACCTCTTAATTACTAGCTCCTAACACAAACGCTAGCAAAACCTTAGATCAAATTTTTGTTCTCCTTATTCTTAGGGATGGAAGTCAACTCAAAAGAGATATGGGGGATGAATGAGTCAATTTTTAGCTTATGGATCCCTTATCTAACTAACTAGAATCATAATCCTACTCAAACTCCTAAGATAAGGCCCAGAATCTCTTTTCTTTTCTTTTACCTTTCTTGGGCCGATTTCTACATATACATACATATATATTTTTTCTTTAATTATTAATTAAGTAACTATCTTCATTACCTTAAGTTTTTATAAAAAATCGAAGCTAATTTGGGTAAACCTTTTTACATAAACGCTACTTACTAAACTTTCTAAAAATAATTTTTCATTTCAAATTTCACTTTTTGTTTTTAGAAAGTCTACTATAAATATCCAAATTTCACTCACTTTACTTAATTCCAACATGATACATTTCTCATAAACGCTTAACACAAAACCATTGAACTATTGACGTAGCATTGCATGCAATACGCCATTCTTTTCCATTATCACTATAAGTGAACAAATAGAATACTCATCACCAAACACAAACGCACTCAAAATGAGATGATCATACACCTCAAAATGATATCATGCACCTATTCAAACCACTTAGCACACATATTTAACACATAGCACACAAGAAATCACACAAAACGAACTCTTAGCCATTTCTAAAGGCATTACTAACCTGGTGAAATCACGGATGCACAGTATCCCCTCCTTGAGGAAATCTCATCCTGACATTTAACTAGCAGGCTCAACAACTTGGTCCACGAACAATTATGGATACTTAATCCTCATCTAGTCTTCGTGTTCCCAAGTAAACTCAGGACCACGTTTTGAATTCCACCTAACTTTTACAAGTGCTACCTTCCTACGTTTTAACCTCTTAATTTCTCTATACATAATCTCTACAGGTTCCTCGACAAAACGAAGTGTCTTGTCGACCTTTATCTCATCCAATGGCACATGCAAATTAGCATATGCCAGACACTTCTTCAGATTTGACACATGGAAGGTGTCATGCACGTTATTCAACTCCTCAGGTAACCTCAACCTATATGCTACAAGGCCAATCCTTTCAAGGATCTCAAACGGTCATGCATATCTTGGTGTTAACTTACCCTTCTTTCCAAAATGCACTACGCCCTTCCAAGGCGACACCCTTAATAATACCCGATCACCCACCTCAAACTCTAACGGCTTACGCCTATAATCAACATAGATCTTTTGACGATCTCTTGCCACTTTGGGCTTTTCCTTTACCAACACTACCTTATCAGTCGTTTCTTGTACTAACTCAAGTCTAGTCAAACTACTCTCTCCAAAGCGACCAACATTTCCTTCCATACAAAGCTTCAAATGGAGCACACCGAATGCTCAAATGATAACTACCACCAAAATCGATAACACATGCCCTCATTATATCTTCCAAAGTCTGAATCATACGTTCACTTTGTCCATCCGCTTGAGGATGCTAAGAAGTACTTAAATCCAATCGCGTCTCTAACCCTTTCTGCAGCGTCTGCCAAAACCACGAGGTAAATCATCCATCTCAATCTGATCGTCACCAGAATTCCATTCCTTGCTATTATCTCATCAATATAAATCCTTGCCAACTTCACATCTTGAAATCTTCTTGTATAGCTAGAAAATGAGCTAACTTGGTCAGTCTATCGACCATCACCTAAATCACATCATACTCACTACTTTGACCTTGGAAATTTAGTGATAAAATCCATGGTGATTCTATCTCATTTTCACTCAAGTATCTCAGGCTGTTGCAGCAAGCCAAAAGTCTTTGACATTGCAGCCTTCACCTCTTAAACAAATCCGACAATTGCTAACATAGGTAGCTATATCCTTTTCTACGCGTGACTACCAATACATGTCTTCAAGGTTATAGGACGTCTTATCCGCTCCCGGATGTACCAAGTATCTTGATGTACGGGCCCCATCCATTACATTTCCTACCAATAGAACCTAAATTCGATCCATAAAGTACAAACTCTCGTCTCCTTTTCTTTCCTAATGTAGATCAAAACCATGTAGCCTTTCTGTGAGTATGTTCTCTTACTTAAACACCTCACTTTGGGCTGCCAGTATCATTCCTCTTACTCGTCTTGATTTCACTCTCTCCTTTCTACTCAACGCATCACCAACTATATTTGCTTTATCGGAGTATCACACAAATCATTCTTCAAAGTCTAAAAAGCCTCTTCTTGTTCTACGCTCCACTCATACTTTTGATTCCTCTTAGTTAGGGAAGTAAGGGGGTTCAACAATCTAAAAAAAATTCGCGATGAACGTCGGTAGTAACCTGACAATCTTAAGAATAATCATCCAATTCCTTACTGCCTCACTCTTACTCGGGTCCACGTGAATACATTATGGTTGACCACGTGACCAAGAAAATGCACTTCTTCCAACCAAAACTCACACTTAGAAACCTTATCATACAACTTCTCCTTCCTCAGTGACTCCAACACTAACTTCAAATGAACTTCATGTTCCTCCTTCGACTTTGAGGTGGCCAGAATGTCAGCAATAAATACGATGACAAACCTACCTAAGTACAGTTTGCAAACCCGGTTCATTAAGTCCATGAAAACCGCTAGTGCATTGGTTAACCCAAAAGGCATAACCGTAGACTCAAAATGTCCGTATCTCGTTCGAAATGCGATCTTTGGAATGGCATCCTCATGGACTCGTAACTAATGATAACCTGACTGAAAATCTATCTTTAAAAAAGGACACGCTCCTCATAACTGATCAAACAAGTCATCAATCCTAGGGAGTGGATAACGGTTTTTAACAGTTAATTTGTTCAACTCCCTATGATCAATACACATGCGAAAAGAACCATCCTTTTTCTTCATGAATAACACAGGTGCTCCTCACGGAAAATGACTAGGTCATAGGAAACCCTTGTCTTGCAACTCTCGAAGTTGTTCAGACAATTCTTGCATTTTCGAGGGTGCTAGACGATATGGAGACTTCGCGACTGGCGTCGCTCCATGAACCAAATCTATGCGGAACTTAACTTGTCGTCGTGGTGGTCATCGACAAATCTTCCAGAAACACATCAATAAAATCTCGTACGACGGAAATATCACTCAATTTCGGTTCATCTACCTTCGTGTTCATTAAGGTTTTCACGACTCCTTGAGTACGTTCACCATGAACCCGAAGTATCTCATCACCTTCCAACGGTATCCTAACCACCTTCTCATGACATACTATCACAAACTTCCTCTTGGACAACCAGTCCATTTCCACAATCACATCAAAGCTTCCACGACTCAACGGTATCAACGAACTCCAAGGGTTACGAACCATCGAATAGGATAACAAACGAATATCGAGTCAAAGGCTAGAATGCATATAGGAGATTCCACATATGCAAATAGACGTGGATCAAATGACATAAGAATCCTTTGAAAGAAAGGATACGTATATGCACCGAGTGAAAGCGCAAATGAAAGAAAATCAACAGGCGTAGACAAATGAACACATAAAAAAATATCAATACGAAAGACTAAAATTCTTATACCAATTATCGACTTTACTCGAAAGGCCAAATTAAATAATGTTTTTATAAAAATCAATTTAAATTAAGAAAGTCACTTTAAGTATAAAAATCATTTTAAATAATAATGAAATTGTCTTAAATGTAATCTTTGAAAAATTCATTCTGGTTGTCATAAAAATCTAGAGATGGTTATCTAATGGTGTATCATACCTTACCACTATGAATCACTTTAAACCTGCTTTTTATAATAAAATAAAATCTATTTACAAAGATCATTTTATACACAGTTTTCTCCAAACACCAACACAATACTTCAAAAGGGTTTTTATAATTAGACATCAATTATAAAATATGTTACTCAAAAAAAGGACACCATAATACCAACAGGGATCGTAAAACACCGTACAGACCCTAACATAATTCTAATGTTTGAAAACGAAAGAAAATACCAGGAACCATATACTCAAAATAAAATCAAATGAACTCGTACAAGAAAACTCATGCAAGACGTTACGTACCCAAAAGAAAACATAAGGTCTTATCCAAAATAACAATCAATAGAGCAAGCCTAAAAGCATCGATGCTAACACATCGCCAACGGGTTACGAAAACCAAGGGATATATAAAGAAGGTAGTAATGATCCACACTAATATGTTAGGAACAATTAGTGCTTAAGAGAAACCTTTGATACTCATACGACTAATCAATGCAATGAAAGAACTAACGAAACGCGCCTATATCCAAAAGAGTGGATCCGAACAAACAATCGAGCAACGAGCAACCACAATAATAATAATAATACTAGGTATCCTAAAATACTAGATAGAAAGGAAACTTACTATCTATACAACTCAACTTAACATATCCTCCAATTAGGGTAAGAGAATAATTCTCTACCCATACCACCATCCTTATCATGAATATACATATCAAAGAAAAACATATTACACTACCACCTTACAACCAAACATAAATAAATGCAATCATGGTCACAAGTCTACGTGTGTGATGCCTTTATAATTATGTTGGCCACCATAGTTATAAGTGCCTCCTTTCACACGTGTACTTACTTCCAAGATTACCTATTTCAATCATAATTCACATATAAGCACTGTGGTATATCTTATATCATAACACGGGGTCGATTCTTGGATCGGGCTAGTTTCTAGAGAGAGAAACACTTGAGAGAGAATATCTAGAGAGAGAAAGTGTTTTCTTTGTAAATGAAATTATGACTAGCTTGCCTCTTCCAAAGTTGGAAGAGGCTATATATAGTACTTACAATATACCGGGTATTCGTACCCGACTTAAAACCGAAAAACGTACTATTAACTATTAAACTACGAGCTATAATAAACAGTAAAATACACGGGGTGACCGAGTCTTTTTCTAATATCTAACAAGCACATATACCACATTGCACATCTTAATCTACTCCAACTTAACACATAAAGGATGCTCCATCAAATAACTACTTATTTATATCAAAATAAAATCGAAACGACATAAAGGAACGAAAGTCTCGCAACAATTCCCAAAATACGAAATATCCGAAAGAAATAATCAATAACAACATGACGAGGTAAAGGACATGATAAACTTATGCTGGCCCTCGCTTGGGTTTAACTTTGCCTCTGCAAGAATCACCTGACTCTGCGGGTCCATCCCTATTACGGCTACGACAAAATGAATCATTTATCCTATTCTCTTTCGTTTTGAAAGAGGCTTTATAACGTTAAGTCCAGTAATTCTTCTCCATTCCCACAGAGCTACCCCAGAGGACTTCTTTCGGGTGGGGAAAACATAGCTAAATTACTAGGAGTACTACATATTATATCAGATAATGGTAGGCAAAATAATAAAATGACACTTAGCAAAATACCGATATATAAGCTAAGCAAAAATAAAAGGGAAGCTAGCGTATATAGGCATCATCAACTTAAGCCTAAATACCATTACATGAAGGACCCCTAGGTTATAGTCTAGGCTCAACCAACTAATTATTTATAACTATTGGCTTCTGTTACGATTCTGTCATACACCCTGCCAAGGCGGAAAACGCTAGGCGTGTCAAGAGATGAATCTTCACAACACTTTGAGCGTCTATATAGAGAAAACTAAATCATGCATTAAATACATGGAATGACACGCAGTGTCATGAAACATACCAAAACACATCAGCATATTCCTATAAGGCTGTCTGACATTGAATGAAGGCTAGTTTCATGTCAATGTCGATGACATGGCAAACATCATAAAATTCAAAACCATTATACGAAATCTTGAATAACTAACCTTCGCCACGCTTGCCTACGGTCCATCTAGCCACTTTTCATAACTTTAATCTCATCCTGTTGTATACCTGAAAATGATGCTTATTCGTCAACACAATGGTTGGCGAGAAACATAGGTTTTCAAACACATATATTCAATTCATTTCCCAAAATAATTATCCAATTACTATGATTATAAAACAATACTTTTGCATGACAATTATGCTAACTAACATACAAGATAACATGCAATTCAATCCAATCATATCAAACCAACAAATCATATATTAGGTAAGCGTACCCGTCCGATCCCTCATAACCAACACTGAGTAGGCGTACTCATCCGATCCCTCAGACACCTAGCAGACGACCTAAATCGCTCTTGGATCATACCAAATCCTTTTCCCTCTAGCTCAGGCCATGGATACACGCAAGTAATCCTCCTGACTAGGCAACAATTCTTTCCACTAAATAGGCCATGGATACCCGTAACTAACCCTTCTAACTTAGTTCACACATCAATATCACATCACATAATGTAACATCCGAGAATTTTCGAAATTTTGAATGACGATTTCAATCTTTGACTTTTCGGGTCTGGCTTGACTTATAAGAACGATCATCTAAATCACGTATTCACGACTCGGACTCTAAAGCAATTTGATGTGAAACGACATTCCTGACAACTTTTTAGTTTTGACCGAGACCCGAAAACAGTCAGAAGGTGACTGAAATGCCCTCGCAAGATTTTAGAAACACAAAAATAATTAAATTATATTTAATTATCACGTTTTATTAAATAAAAATATTTAATAAAATACTTAGCAATTTAATTAAAAGCGTTTGTTGAGAACGCGAATATTCGAGTTGAAATCCATTTTTTCTTTTCTATTTCAGACAAGGCGTAACCGGTTCACAAAATAAATAACAGATATTTTGATAAATGTTATAAAAATATTTATGAAATATCATCAAGTAAATACTCATTTTTATCGGAAAAATAATTTGAAAAACAATGGCGCGAGTTTCGTGACTCGAATCGACCGTTAACTAGTCCAAACGAGTCCCGAACCATTATTTACCAAAATTTACACTTTTGGTCCCTGTCAAATAGTTACATAATTAACCCTAATCTATTATACTCATTACATTTTATATTTAAACTTTTATATATATATAAAAGTTTTTATATTCTTTTCATTTCATTTATTAAAAATGAAACACACACAACTTCATCTCTCCCAAAAATTCCGGCGACCTTCCCACCACCGTCGCCACCACCTTCGGCCACCGGAAAAGTTTTCCGGTGAGTTTTCCGGCCGAGACCAAAAAGGTTTCTCCTCAACCGATCTACTCGATCCCCTATAACACTCGCCACCACGCGCCGCCCCCTCCTCCGGCTGCCTCCCCACCGACGCCACCATAACATCACCACCATCTCCATCTCCTCGTCGCTCTCTCCAACAGGGTGCGTTCGGTTTCTTATACACAAAAAGGGTGCGTGCGGTTTGTAAGATAACACCACGAGGGTGTTTATTTTCGGTGGTCATAAACCCCACAAGAGGGTGCGTCGGGTTTATTCTTAGCACCATGGGTGCGTTCGGTTTCATGTTTACACGAAAAGGGTGCGTCGGGTTGGTCATAACCACCTCAAGGGTGCGTTGGGATGGGTGGTAGCCACCCGAAAAGGGTGTGTTGTTTGTTGTGGTTCCCGGGTCAGCAGCAGGGGTGTTTGTTTTGCAACAATTAGGGTGCGTCGGGTTGGTGATAACACCAAAAGGGTGTTCGTTTCGGTGGTCCGCCACCAACAAGGGGCGTTTGGCTGTTGGACAGCCATGGTGGTGGCACCACGAGGGTGCGGGTGGCAGGACAGCCCCAGTAAGGGCGTGTTTGGTTTATTGTAATGCACCTAGGGTGCGTTGGGTTGTGATTTACGCACATAGGGTGCGTTTGGATCTGGGTCTGCCAGTTAGGGTGCGTTTGGTGTAGTTATATCAAAGGTTAGGGTACGTTTGTTTATTAAAAACCAGACTAGGGTGCGTTGGTTTTATTATAAAACAGCCAAGGGGTGTTTGGGTTAGGGTTTAAC
>BQNB010127526.1:0-19427 GCA_026074375.1 Tanacetum coccineum
TAGTTGTGAATGGAGATTAGGCTAGATTAGGCACTATTGTGAAGTTTGGTGGAATTTTTAAAAGCGTTTGTGAAATACATAGTTGCTGATTCGAAATTGTTTTGAGGTTTTGGTCGACTTAGGAATGTTTTCATTAGGCGTAAAAGTAGTTTTTGGAGAGCTCGTTTCGAGTAGATATTTTTTTCATATATTATAAAGCGGCCAAGTTATAGCCAAATGAAACTTGAAACATTTTTTGGCAAAATAATTTACATAGGTGCTGATGTGAATAGTAAAATAGGTTTTCGGACACTTTCGAGATATTTTGAGCTTTTAAAACACTAGCAAAACATATAGTAACACATATATATTGATTAGTATCATTTAAAGACGTCGTTAACACATTTTAGGAAAAGCGATAAGGTTACTAAAAATAGTAAGTTTGGTGAATTTTAGCAAGAGGGACATGGAAGTTAAACGTTTAGATTTTTCTAGTGCCCTTAGGGAAATTTGGATTAAGAAAATATAGGAGACGGTATTAACGTCTCAAAACTAAAAACTTTCCTAAAATAGAAACTTACTAAAAATTGTAATTTTTGGTTAAACACCGAAACTTAACGAAAAACTCTATAATTTTATTTAGACACGTGTTGTTAATTAAGTCAAAGCACAAACACTCATGGATGACTTTTTCTCTTATAAACGATTCATATAAGTTTCGTATACTTTCCGTCTTTCTAAAACGCGTCATTGATTTAGGTCTCAAGTAGGACCTCTTGGCATTATATCTCTTCATTGATATTTATCTCACCATTTGCTAAAGGTGAGTTCATAGCCTCATGTTTTACTATCTTTACTTTACTACTTTGGGGTGAGAGACATTGCTTATTTTTAAACTATGGACACAGTTACTTTACGTTGCCTTTTCCTGATTACGTGTTGCCTAAGTTGCGAATAGACCACTTATGCCCGAACTATTGTAAACCGTTAATTTCTTGACCGGAAGACCGGTTGAGTGAGCGCGAATGTTGTAAATAGATCTATTGGGACTAATTATCCCTATCCGGGTAAGTCGCGCTTACTAGATTCGGGAGACACGAACAAATGGATATATACCATTTCGGATTTCAATAGGTTATCTTGGTCAGATACCTGTAGGGCAATTAATATCTTGTTTGGCATATAATGTGCTATACCGAATTGAGCCTCGGTGTCATGAGTTTAGCGCAACAGTAAATACTTTTTATGTGAAGTTGTATCTGTTATAACTGTCACGTGCGTACTGCGAACTTGTGGTCCACTTTTAATAGTAAATTCAAACATATGAATTCACCAACTTTATGTTGATATTTTAACATATTTTTCTCAGGTGCTTAGCTGTGGATGTATTTGCTTGCTTTATGGTGCTACCTTTCATTGGACCGATTTTCAAGAATTATTATTATCCAAGTTAACATCGTTGTCAAACTTTGAAACTTTTTATTCGCTTCCGCATATTATCTAAGAACTTATGTGAAACTTTAACTATTTTATTTAATGCAACGATGTTTGATTTTTAAACATACCCTTAGAGGTCGTTCTTTGTATCTTGTGTGATGAATATTATGACGTCACGTCCCCGGACACGTGATTCCGTCCAGGCCTCGTTTGGGGGTGTGACATATTGGTTTAAATCCAGAGCCAAGGTTTTATTAGAGAACACGGTTTTAAGTATATTTAGGTATGGTCTATAACCATTATGTGATCTATGTGTTTACTTGCTTACGTTGTATAACTACTACTCGATAAGTATATGGAGTCTTTAATTTAATACACTTCTAATAAATTATATTTACATATAATTTTTCCATGGGTCTATTCCATTACTTATTTATTTTCTTTTGACTTATGCACGCATTGCATGGTTTGATATAAAGGGGATTTATATAAACTCTTGCTTGTGCATGTTATGGCAGTTCTGGTTATTTCTATTTCTTTGGACATATCAGTCGAGAGTGTGGGATCCTCTTTTCCGCGAGTTATTGTTAAGAACCAAGAAATATCATTTCACTTCCATGGTTATCACATGAATCAATGATAAGAAAATAGAAAGGAGATATGAAGAAATTTTAGAGAGAAGTTAGAAAGAGAAAGTAGAGATGTTAGATTGCTTAAGAGAACAAATGAGACAACCAACCTTCTCCACACAAGGAGAAGGTCTATTTATACCACAACTATGTAGGTTGGGTTTCTTTTCTAATGGGCCGGGTATTGGGTCGGACTCGGGTCTAGTGGGCTTAAGCACATAAAGCTTACACAATTAGATTATTTAAGCAAGCCTGATACCCGTAACTAGCCTATTACAACATATTAAATATAAAGACCTCGATTCCTATTGTGACTCAATATTTTTGAGGCTAACAATCTCCCGCGAAGCGAGGTCTTGGAGATTTCTTTGTCGTTGAGTTCTTAAGTCTTGTTCTTGGTCTTTGTCTTTGTTGTAGGCTTGTTCCTTCATGCTTTATGATCTTTGATATTGAGCTTTTGTCATTGTCTTTTGACTTTGTCTTTCGTCTCGAGATATCTAAATCTTTTCCTTGCTTTGTCTTTAACGTCTTTGCCACCTTGCGATCTTGTGTCTTGACCAATATGCTCATACTATGCATCATCTTGAAAGCTTGTTAATAATCTCCCTTGATAGACTTGATATCTTAGAAGTCTTTGTCTTTAAACTTGAGCTTTCTTGATTCTTGAATCTTGATGCCAATAGTATGTGTGTCTTTATAGTTGTGCCATGAGCATGTAGTAGTGAATCCGGACTCAGCTGGAATGGGATCACGCCACCATCCCTAATTACCTGCAAAGTTTACGTTGTGATAATCAACTGAATATGGAATGAGAGTGTCTTTGTCACTTTGTCGAATAAGGTTGCAATAACCACGGTTCCCCGTTAATCAGTATAAATATTGTCTGTAATAAGATAGAATTCATATGAATCTTCTTGACAGGGTTTCGTAGTTGCACTATCCGTTCTTGTTACGAGAGCGTCTCAAAGCAGACAACACGGTAAGAGTGAATCAGATAGTTACTATCTTTCTGATTAAACCGTCAATTCATTTTACTGGAACAAGTTTGATTCACATAGAATCGCACCATCGTTTCTTTCCAGTTGACACAAGTTTGATTCATATAGAATCGCGCAAGTCACCTACCAAGAGCTTGTTTGATGTTGGCTCAAGCAGGATTTCCATCTTTACGGTGAATACTTAAGTATCACTCAGATGTTCTGGCATAATCACAAGGATAATGCGTAGGACTCTTGTTAACAACTTGTGAACTTGATGATGTTCAACAAGTGTTTGTAATGGAATGTGTCCTAATGAGATTTATTTTATTAATCTCTTGGCTCTAGACTCGATTAGTGCGTTTTGGTTTTAGTAATCGGAGGCTGGAGCAGACTGCCACCTATTCAATATCAAACTAAACATCTGGATTTGTGTGAAAGTCAATAGAAGTCGTTCTTCCTTTTTTAGTGTGTTATCTCCGTGACAAATGAGACAAGTTTCTGTTGAGAGAAACTCGAATGGCTAGGAAGGATTGTGTAGTGCATCACTGGGTACATGATGTCATTCTTCAATATCAGAATTCATCTTCGTGAAAACCGATAGATTATGTATTGACCCGGTTTCTGCCTAAAGTTGTATGGAGGGCTTCTTTCTTTAGACCCTTTATCCTTACACTTCTTTTTCATTCTTCAACCCCTTCAATGCTTACCAAAACGTCATTACTAACACCTTGTTGTGATTGTTCCAGTGTTAGCTCAATCTTAGTCGGCATTATTCCCTTAAACTCATTCATCTCCAATCATACCTAAGGACTGCTATTTCTATAATATTAGAGGGTCCTTGGGTTAGATCCTCCAGTTTCTGGTTGGATTTTACATAGGAATTATACCAAACCTAACCACTTAATGAATTCAGAATCGCGTGATATTAAGATGTTTGTTGGCGTATGTCGAGCGGTAACCATAAAAACCTTTTCGATGAATTTAAACAAGCACTTCTTTGAGTCGATTAGATCATTATTATTTCAAGTATCGCATTTTAACTACATTTCTCCCCTTATTTTAAATACTAATTCCCTTAGTTTTTGAAATACTTTGTGATTAAAATTTGTCATGAAAATACCATGGGGAAAAATGTTTCAGCATGACTTATATAGAACAGTTTCTTATTGTTCCCCCTTAATTTTTGATATGTTTGACACCAATAATTGATACCATTGTTGTAAAATATATATTAAATTAAGGTGCTTTTTTGAGCGAGTTGCTTCTTTTGATTTGTTTGTAGTTGTTGAGCACACAATTATGGAAGATTGTGTAATATTATATGGAAGAATTCGTGAAAAAAATTATGCTGTACATTGGATCATCTTTATAACAACATTCTATTGAGTAGTCATGTAATTTTTAGTTGTTATTAAGAGAATTTTTTATAATGTGTTGTAATTACATAGAATTAGTCATGTGATAATATATCATACAACATTAAAAATTTGTTTTTCTAAATCTCCCCCTCAAACATTGGCTCATTTTGAAAATGACACCAAATGTAGAAGAATTGTCTTGTAAAACTTGATGAGGGATGGAGTGTTGAATACATAATTTTGAAAGATTATGAATCGTCAGTGAGAAATTCTTGAAAAATTATGTTCAACTTTTTGAAAAACAAAATTTTAGAACACTTCTCTTCTAACTTTAAGGATAAGCGCACTAAAATGTACACTTTCCTTTGTCGTTCGGGTCTGAGTTGCAATCTGAGAGCAATTACAAGTCATAAAGAAAAGTAGAAATGACATGTTTTGAAAACATTTGAAACTCTTGCTCGAACTTCATTAACGCCCGGATGTGTCGATGTTAATATCAACATTTCTAGGTACGTAAATGTTATCGATTACAAGAGACATGTCGAGATGATTCTTTTTGTGAAACATTTTCTAATTTTTTGATTTTGTATTTCTTTTTGAAATTTTATATTTTTATATTTGGTTTTATATGTTTTATATTTTTGTATTTTTCTTTTCTAAAAATTATTTACAAGTCAATGTTTGATGAAATATCAAGTAGATTCATTTGTTAGAACCTCCAGTTCTGCTGGAGTCAAACATCTCATACCAATCCGTTTGACGAGATAATGAAACCTTTCTTCGGGAAGGGATTTAGTAAACATGTCAGCTAGTTGGTATTTAGTTCTGACAAAGTACAATTTTATTATACCGTTCTCAACCTGTTCCTTGATAAAATGATATCGAATATGTATGTGCTTGATACGGGAGTGTTGCACGGGGTTGCATGAGATTGCTATGGCTGACTGAGAGTCGCAGTACAACGGTATTTTGTTGTAGTTGAAGCCATAATCTTTAAGCTGTATCCTTATCCACATTACTTGAGCACAACTTGCAAATAATGCCACGTACTCAGCCTTTGCTGATGACATTGCAGTGTAATATTGCTTCTTTGACATCCAGCTGACTAACTTATCACCTAGGAATTGTATTCCTCCAGAAGTGCTTTTGCGTGTATCAAGGCATCCAGTATGGTCGGCATCTGAAAAAGCTGTTAGTTCAAAGCCAGAATCCTTCAGATACCAGAGTCCCATGTTAATGGTCCCTTTAGTATCGAATGGATTTTCCTTTCTTACCTCTTTGAAGGTGTTTTCAGTCGGGTCTTGCTTGATAACACGCACAGGTAGCATACTGCTTTGCCACTATGTCTGGGCTACTTGATGTCAGATTACATGTGTGACCAAATTTTTTTTACTACGATAGTAAGTTTGGTCTACGGGTTTTCCACTCAAGTCTGCATCAAGTTTAGGTTTTGTAGCCATTGGTGTACCAATGCTTTCACCTTTGTCCAAACCATGTTTCTTATAACACCCGCATTTTCGGGACAGCGCAGCGGAACATATATGGGTGTTACTTCATAGTCCCTATCACACCATTTTCATATAAGAATGAAATAATAAGACGAACGTCTTATTATAACACTGGTCCCAAAAATTAACATGTTTTTGGAACATTGTCCCCATATCTCGACATATGGTTAAACCATTAGTACACAAAAGTCACCATCATAATATCGTATTTCACAAAACACCAAATTGTACCATAACATTTTAACACGGGATATTTATAAGTTTCAAACATAGACCACGCAAGACCCTCTCGTGAACTCCATAAGTAGTCATCCCATCATCCTTGGTTTACTGAGATAAAACATGCTAAAACGTCACGAAACGTTTGAGTGAATTCATAGAGTTTTTCATAAACCATAACATGAACACAAGTTTTTATTTTTATACATCATCTTATAAAAATTGTGATCAAACAAGTTATATAATTTTTTGACGAGCTCATGACACGCAGGTTAACATCAACTACATATGTATAAAATACCATAGAAATAAACAATTTTTTCTTTGCCACCACATGAAGGTATCATCGCTAATATACTCATTTCTCTAATCACAAATCGTCCATTCAAGGGTGTTCCCACAATGGATCCAAACCTCGGACGGGGGATGTCAACCCCAATAGATCTATTAAATGTATTAGCGCTCGCTAATCCAAGCAATTAAGCGGTTCATGAAATTAGGGACTTTATGCGATAGGTACTCATGCAAAATATAATTCAGGAACGGGTCCAGCATACCAAACAATCTTGTGTTTCAATTTTAAAAAACAAGCATGTTTGTATCATCCTCGCAGTGGTTTTCATTAAACATTAAAAGTAAAGGCGATAGGGCTATGAACTCACGAGATATCAAAGGAGTTCAGAAGTATTATAAGTCTTGAACAAGATTAAAATCACTTAAGCTACCACCTAAAATTACGTGACGCTCGTCTCTAGTATAATATACAAGTAAAAATAATACGTAAGAAAAGTTTGACGATATATAGGGTATGTTCCTAAAGATATGCCGTTAACATGGCTTTTGACTTCACTAAAGTATTTTGACTCACCAAATTGACACATGACCTGTTATTATATGTAATTAAACATCTACCAAATTTCGCCATTTAATTCCAATTTTAGGTATGGTTATTTACACATTTGTCATTTTTAGTCAAGACGTTAAAGTCGCAATTCTGGAATTAGCTCATGTTTAGGGGCCTGTATCTACCATCTTTAATTGGTAAATGTACTCAGGTTTCACCCCTGGAAAAGCCCTTGAAGTCTAGTTTTCAAAACATTCAGCCAATCACTCATACCATTTATCAATCCATGAAATAGATTTTTACTCAACCTAAGTCAAAACAGAAAGCTGACTGAATTTCTTACTTTTGCCATTTTAATCATAACTCCTAATCTAGGATAGCAATGGATGTGGGGCCAAGTGCTATAGCTTCCCTATGATGTCTAGTATTGACCCATGCTTTAAAACCCAAACATTTAACTCATTAACACCTTGGTGTTTAATACGTTTTCTAAACCAAAGTCCAGAACTGACCCATTTAAGTATTTTGACCATATCTCACTCATAATAATTTAATTGGTTGATATTCCATCTTCACAAATCATGCACCATGTAATATATCTATCCACCCTTAATCTTTTGTTTACAGACCTCTAATAAGCACAAAAACATTTTGAGAAAACAACACGTTTTGCTAATGCACTCCAAAAACTGCCCTCTATAAAATCCATACCAAACTATTTCTAACTCATTAAAACACAATGTCAACTCTTATGCAATGCTACATCACTTATACTAAAGATATCCCATACTCTATCAAATATATATTTTCATATACAAGTAATAATATCATAAATAATCTTTATAATGAAATTTTTAGGAAAGTGAGAAAAGAGGGCTCACTACAATGATCACACCCAAAATAGTTATTAACAACAAGTTTCCTAGCCACCAAGCTTCACTAGGACATCATTTCTTTAACATGCATGACCATCTTCATATTATTCTTCTAACTCAGCCCCAAAATATATATAAACTTCCTTGAAAACACCCTTTAATCACTAAAAAATGTGATGGAATAACCACACTAGGTAGTCATATTCACTAGTAGGTTATTATAGATAGGGTAAAATTTGTAAGAATTTGGTGTTATGGTGGTGATGGATTTCGGCAAAAAGGGAGAGAAAACAAGAGATGTGTGTGAAAATTTTTCTTACTTTGAAACAGTAAAAGTGGAGCTTTGGTTTTATAAGATTTACACATGCAATTCTTGAAAGAAAATCAAGACAAGTGTCTTGACTTGCTTTCCCTTAATGCCACGCCTCATTTGAGGTGGTGGGGGCAAGTTTTGTGTTTTAATTTTTGTTATTTCTAGTGTTTAGTGTATAAATTTTAAGATAGGTAGGTAGTTTTGAGGCTAACGGGTATCAACGTAAAATAAAACGAGAGTTAAGACGAAACCACGAGGTGAAAACGAATATAGATTAAAAAATAATTCTACATTAACGGAATACTTTTCTGAAAGTTTAATTTACGGTAAGGTTACTCAAGGACGAATAATTGTTTTAAGCATAGCTCGCAATTAATTAAAACGACGATTTCAATAAAATGTCTAAATGTAAATAAAAGTAATTTGTTTAAAATTTATAAATTAATTATGAGATTATTAAATAGTAGTGACCTTAAATTCGGGTTCTTACAGTTTTCCCTCCTTTAGGAAGCGACGTCCCGGCGCTTGTCCTGTCTTGTCACGAGGTCTTCTCGCAGAAGATGATGAGGATTACTTGCTCCTAAAGAAAATCTCACGCTCCCATGTGAACTCCGGCCCTCGCCAGAGAGTTCATCGAACTTTAACAATCGGGAATCGACTCTGCCTGAGCCGGTTTCACCTTTCTTATCCTACAATCTCCGCCGGAGGTTCACTGTTAAAATGCAATTTGCTGGTCGACTGACTTCTTCCAACGCGAATTGGTAATGACCACATCATCATTCCAAAAGCCATCTCTGAGATTAGAGGACATGGAAAAAAGTGTTATGAATTCCATGAAGCTTATTGGGCAATTCCAACTTGTACGCCACGGGCCCAATTCTTTCAATAACTTTGAATGGCCCAACAAATCGTGGACTTAACTTTACCCGTTTACCAAAGCGAATTACGCCTTTCTAAGGCAAAAACTTTGTGATAACCATTCACCCACATTAAACTCCCATCGGCTTTTCTTCTTACATCAGCATAACTCTTCTGACGGCTTCTGGCAGTTATCAACCGATTCTTGATTTGAACAATATTTTCCGTGGTTTCTCGAACCAATTCCGGGCCAGTGAGTTGGCTTTCCCCAACCTCACTCCAACAAACCGGTGACCTACACTTTCGCCCATACAAAGCTTCGAACGGAGCGGCCTTAATGCTTATGCATGATAACTATTATTGTAAGAGAATACTCAACTAAGGCCAAGTTTTTGTCTATCCAACTACTTCACAAAATCAATCACATTGCCCGAAGCATATTTCCAAATGTTTGGATAGTCCACATCTCGCTTTTTGCCATCGGTTTCGGGTGGGTAAGCACCTGGTACTTATGTCAATTGAGTCCCCAAGGCCTTTTGGAGAGATACCCAAAACCTTGACGTGAACAAACTATCTCTGTCAGAAATAACCGACACGGGCACACCATGCCTACACACAATCTCCTTCAGATACAACTGAGCAAGCTTCTCAATGCCATCGGTCTTCTTCATTGGTAAAAAGTGAGCTGATTTGGTCAGTCGGTCTACGATGACCCAAATCGAATCATAACCGCTGGGGGTTCTTGGAAGTCCAGACACGAAATCCATGGTACTTTTTCCCATTCCATTGGGAATTTTCCGGTTTGCTGAAGCAAGCCTGATGGTTTCATGTGTTCCGCCTTAACCTTGGCACATGTTAAGCACTTTTCGACATATGTAGCGATATCAGCCTTCATATTCGGCCACCAATACAACCTCTTCAAATCTTGATACATTTTAGTAGACCCCGGGTGAATCGAATATTTGGATTTATGCGATTCATGCATAATTAAATCTCTTAATCCTCCATGAAGTGGCAACCATATGCGCTTATCATGATACCTTATTCCATTTGTACGAATTTCTAAGATTTGCTTTTTGCTTCCTTCACCAAGATTTTCCTTTCTTCATTTTCCCTCCTTTAGGGATTCAAACTTGATGCTTTCAAGTAAATTTGTTGCATTAAGTCTTTCATGTTTCCGCGAGCATCAAAGATCTCACCCTCAAGGGCTTTTCCCTTTCCTTCCTACTTAGAGCATCGGCTACCACGTTAGCTTTTCCCGGGTGATAACGGATTTCACAATCATAATCGCTCAAGAGTTCTATCCATCTTCGCTGCCTCATGTTTAGTTCCTTTCTGGGCCTACAAAATATATTGAAGGCTTTTATGATCCGTAAACACGTTGCACTTCGTGCACCATACAAATAATGCCCTCACAGTCTACAGAGCAAAAACTACCGCACCCAATTATTCCAAATCTTGGGTCAATAGTTTTCCTCATGGTCCTTAATTGTCGGGATGCATAACGCGATATGACCTTCTCACGCTGAATTCAATACAGCTCCATAACCTTTCAAATGAGCATCACTTACACAAATAAAATCTTCGGGATCCTTCTGGCAATGCCAAAATAGGAGCACTACACAAATTTACCCTTCAACAGCTGAAGGCTTCCTCTTCTTCTTCGCCCCATTCGTAAGTCTTATTCTTTTGAGTTAGCTTGGTAAGTGCTTGGCGATTAAGGAGTTACCCCTCGCATGAATCTCCGATTATAGCCAGCTAACCATTAAAAGAAACTTGCTTTTACCTCTGTCAGGTGACTTCGGAGCAGACCAACTCTTGATTGCTTCAACTTTTGCTGGGTCCACGTGAACACCCTGATTATTAATCACTGTGACCCGAGATTGCACGGGAATCTAACCAAAATTCACATTTTGAAAACTTTGCATACAGCTTCTCCTTCTGAAGTAATTCCAGAATAATTCTTAAGTGTTCTTTATGCTCCTCCTTGTTCTTGGAATAAATAAGGATGTCGTCGATAAACACAATTACAAATTATATATCGAGGTACACGGCATACTTTCCCGGATTACATCAAATACTCATAAATACGGCGGCTGCTTATATGCGTTTGTCAATCATAATGGCCTTTACTTGAAATTCGTTTGTATAGTGGCCATAGCGAGTCGCTGGAATGCCAGTTGAATTGGGGGCAATATCCTTTTCTAGAACACGAAGTTTGAGTTGTATAGCACGTGATCGATTTTCAATCACAATCTTCGAGTACTACGCTCGAGCATTGGAGTTGGTCAAATAGATCATCGATCCTGGGAGAGGGATAGCGGATTCTTGAAGTGTTCAATTTTGTTTAATTCACGATTTGTCTCATGAACATGCGAACGATCCATCCTTCTTCTTTACAAACAATAATGGGAGCTTCCCCACGGTGATGAACCTAGGTCGAATAAATTCCTTTATCGTAACTCTTGCAGAACTGCTTAGCAATTCTTTCATTTACTGACGCGTGCTAATCGTTAAGGCGCACGCGCACAGGAGCTGGATCCTGGAACCAAATTTCAATCACAAACTCCACTTGTCGGGACGGAGGGAGTCCTGGCAAGTCCTCGGGAAATACATCTGGGAATTCACAAATAACAGGCACATCCTCCAGACGTCTCTCAGCTGGTTCTTTTTTGAACGACTTGAGCAACAAACAAATAACTTCCACGCTCTACATTACTTTCTTGACTTCATGCACGACACACTTCAATCGAGACACACCATCATCACCCTTCACTACCTCATGTCCTCTTTTATAAGGGGCACTATGTAACTTCCCGTTCTTCCCACACACAATGACAGCGTTCTGCAAGGCTAACCAATCCATTCAATTATTACGTCAAAAGTTCCCTGTTCTATAGGCATTAAGGTCAATTTCAAAATAGGTGGTTTACTAAGTTCAAAGGCACAACCTCTTAGAATAGTCATGGTACTAACCGCTCTTCCCTTAGTTCAATTCTACTTCATAGCTATGGTCTACTTTAACGGGTTCTATATCAATCAGATGGCTAAAAGCAACATTCACAAAACTTTTATCGGACCCTGAATCAAATAAAACTTTAGCGTAACGGTTATTAAGTAAGAACATACCCGTCACCACATTTGGTCCTAAGTTCTGGCCACGGGCTCCACTTCCTCCTGGGTTGTTCCTCGCAGGACAATTAGCCTTAATGTGGCCTTTTTCCCCACAACCCAAAAATAACCCGTGCATGTCACAATCGGTTGTGTTTTGACTGCACCATGTCTGCTACCTCCTTCCTAGACCAACTATTACACCTTAGATTTGTGACCAATTTTCCCACATCTATTGCATTTGATTGGACAATTTCCATAGTGTTGCATCCCGCACTTGTTACACTTCACGTTTTGCCCAGCTTCATTGGTGTTTTGGTTTCCAGCATTTGTCATTGCTCTAGCGTTGCCCTGCCTCTGGTTGTTTTGGTTGTTTCGGTTGGTGTTTCGGTTCTGGTTTTGATTGTTGTTACGGTTGTTGTTGTAGTTACGGTTGTTGGAGTAGTTGTTGTTGTTTCGGTTACCATTGTTATTTCCACCACCACTACTACTTCCTCCTTGGAAGTTCTCCCACTTCCTTTTCTTGTTATCAGCTTCTCTCTCTGCTCTTGCTTGACCTATCTGTTTACATTAAAGTGTGCGCCATGCCGCACAACGCTTTGTTCATAGTTGTTGGGTTTCAGACGATGTTAACTTCCCTTTAATATTTCAGACAATCCACGGATAAGGCCTCAACCTTCTTTTGTTCCGTTGGGCACCATTCCGGGACACAGTAATGCACTAGTTCATTAAAAACGGGTGATGGTGGTATAAAGAGGAGACTTCCATATCCTTAACTTTAAGTTCCTTGTTCATAGTTCCATCCTTTGGGATCTCCTCAGGAGGGAAATTCCTCCGTCATCATTTACCTTCATTTATGACCAATGTCTTCCCTGTCACGGCTTCATCCACAAAGTGCACTTGTGAGTTCCACCATGTCTGGGCCGATCCTGGACAAATGGTTTTGGCTAGCATGCGAACACACTTTGTTACCTTCTGGTACATTTGCTAACAGTGAAAACCATCTCCGTCTCTCAATCCATCTGATTAGGACCTTACGGCTCCTCACTCATTTCCACGAAAGTGGTAGTTGGGCTACAACTTTATGAAGTCTGCGGAAAGTACATCCTGAGCAGCGGGAGCAACATTAGGTCCTCCAGCACGATTTGCTTCATTACGAACTCTTTCTCGCTCAGCCCGGATGGCGGCTTCAACACTTTCCTGTATCATACGATTTACGGTGTCCTGTGTCAACTGGGGAGGTGGGTCTCCTCTTGAGCTTCTTTTAGGTGGCATAGTTCTGTCACAACACAAAGAAGGATCATGTGAGTTTTTTCTTACCTGACTTATCTATATCTTGCACAAAACAACTTGATCACCACACAAACAAATTCAATAAGCTTTTATACCATGATATTTTCCATAACATGTACTACAAACAACTTAACCATAACGTAAAGAAATGAAATGAGTACTCATACAATGATATGATCATAACATGTACAAATAATCACAACATAAAAGAAATCACAACACATCAAGTAGAACGTCAAAGTAGCCATTAGTCATTCATCACAAAGATTTTAGTACATGGTTGCATCTGTTTCACAAAAATATGGCGCATGCCATTACAATCATTAGTACGAATCCTACAAACCGCATGTATACCCCCAACCGGTTGTTAGTGATTTCCAAAACATATAAATGCTAAAATGATACTAGAACTACTGTGATGTCACGTAGGTTGATCCACGCGGCTCATAAATGGCTGCGAGTCCATGGGGGCTGGTATCAATCTATCATCATCACTGTCAGAGGTGGTAACAGCAGCAGCAGCATCTCTAGCAACAACATAGGGATCATCAAAACGCGGAACAGGGGCAGATCGAGCAAAGGGCTCAACAGGTGGTTTTCTGACTGCGAACGGAAGGCACAGGAAAATCATCTTCAGACTTTTGACACTATTTTGATGCATTCGACACATATTATTCACTCACGAATTTCTCGCGTTAAAAGTCCTTCTTTGTTCCTTTCACTAACCACACATCTTCCTCCGGGAATTTTCTTATACTTGAAAACCTGCTTCTTTCATTATCATCGAATCGATCACTCAAATCCTTGACCAACTTCTTTACTCCAGACAAATTCGACATCGTCTTCCTCACCGTACGATCTATCTCAATATTGTCACAACCTAGGCCCACAAAATGACGATCTTGTTCCTTAAATTTTCTTTTTATTCTTCCTTCAGTATCGATCCTTTCCATCATTAATTTTTCCATATCCCTCATCCTCCTCTCCCAAAATAGTACCCCAAATTTGGACCATGGGAATTCGGTAGGAACTACCTTTGAATTCCAGTCAAACAAGATTTGCAGGTAGGATCACGAATCTCCCACGAAAATGGATGTTTTCTGACCAAACGTCAGCAATGGGGAAGGGATAGGCTAACCATCAGCATTCGGCGGATAACAGGAGAGTAGGAGGTTCTCTTCGTCTTCAGGAAACTGGTGGTGGTTTAGATCTATTCAAGTCGTCACCTGTGTAAGGGCTCAATTACTTCCGACTCATGATCCATTTCCCAGTCGTCTCATTATTTTCCTCTGCATCCTCTTCCGGCGTCTTCTTCCGATTCTTTCCGGATCCTCTTCGGGTCTTCTTCCGGATCCTCTTCCGGCGTCTTTTTCTATCCATCATCTTTGATTTATTACGGGATAATTACCCCCAAACTTGGGTGAAATTCATAACCATGACCTACGGGTTCATTTCGAGGTTTGCAGGTCGCAGGACATTAGCAGGAGACCGTCGTCGTTAGGATCATCTTTGAGGGTACTTTGCCAAGATTATCTGGAATCATGCAAATAATAACATATAGGTCACCTATATCGTAAAATCAACTTATATATAAAATACTGTATGAAATAAATATTCATCAAAATAATTCCAATAACCATGAATAATTATTCATTTAATCTTTTTACATAAACAAATCTCTTTTGTTAACATAATAATCCATATGTATTATATCTTCATATATATATTATAGTAATTTACATTCATAAATACTATCTCATCAATAGATTAACACAATTATTAAAGCACATAATCATACTTTAATAAGTAATAACTTACAGGTTGACTGGATGAAATGTCACGGAGGAGTCTTTTGGCTGTACGTAACCCAAAAAAAATAGTCATGTTTAGGTTTTATAAAAAGTTGACCTAGTTCTCTTATGACCTTATGGCTCTCTTGGGTACCAATCTTTAACACCCGCATTTCTCGGGGACAGCGCAGGGAAACTATATGGAGTGTTACTTCATAGTCCAATCACACATAATTCATAAAGAAACAGACTCAAAGAGAACTGTTATAATTAACACTTGTACCCAAAATAACAGTTTTTGAAACAATGTCCCTATATTCGCAATATGGTTGTAAACCATTAGTACCACTAAAGTACCCATCTAATATCGTGTTTCACAAAATAACAAATTGTACATACACATTTTTAACACGGGGATATTTAAAAGTTCAAAACATAGGACACGCATAGACCCTCCTCTGTGAACTCCAAGTCATCCATCATCCTTGATTACTGAGATAAAATGCTAATAAGTCAACGAAACGTTGATGTGAATTCATAGAGTTTTTCACATGTAAACCCAATAACATGAACACAAGTTTTATTTTTATACATCATCATATAACATTGTGGATCAAACAAGTTATATAATTATTTGCCACACGTGCTCATGACACTCAGCTGTTAACATCAAGTACAATATGTAAATAAATTACCATATGAAATAACAATTTTTTTGCCCCCACACGAGGTATCATCGCTAATATACCTCATTTCTCTAATCACAAATCGTCCGTTCAAGGGTGTTCCCACAAAATGGTTCCCAAAAAAAAAATAAAAAAAACCCTCCCCGGACGGGGGATGTCAACCCCATTAGATATCTATTTAATGTAATTAGCGCTCGCTATCAAGCAATTTAAGCGGTTCATGAAATTTGGGGACTTATGGCGGATAGGTACTACGTGCAAATTTAATTCAGGACACGGGAGTCCAGCATACATCCAAACAATCTTGTGTCAATTTTAAAAACATGCATGTATCTCCCTCGCGGCGTTTTCAATAAACATTAAAAAGTTTAAAGGCTGAGGTCTAATGAACTCACCGAAGGATATCAAAGAGATCAGAGTTTAATAAGTCTTGGACAAGATAAATCCCTTACGACCACCAAAATACGTGACGGTCTTTGTTATAATATACACTAAATAATTAGGTAAGAAAGTTTGACGAATATATGGTATGTTCTAAGATATGCGTAACATGGCTTACTTGACTTAGCTAAAGTTATTTTGAATCCCAAATTGACACATGGACCTGTTCTTATATGTAATTAAACATCCTACCAAATTTCGCGCGTTTAATTCAAATTTTACGTATGTTATGGTTTTCTACAACATTTGTCATTTTTAGTTCAAGACGGTAAAAGTCGCAATTCTGGAATTAGCTCATGTTTAGGGGCCTGTATCTACCAATCTATAAATGGTATAAACTCAAGGTTTTCACCCCTGGAAAGCCCTTGAAGTCTAGTTTTCAAAACATTCAGCCAATCACTCATACCATTTACCAATCCATGGGAAATAGATTTTTACTCAACCTAAGTCAAAACAGAAAGCTGACTGAATTTCTTACTTTTGCCATTTTAATCATAACTCCTAATCTAGGATAGCAATGGATGTGGGTCCATCTGTGCTATTATCCCCTATGATGTCTAGTATTTACCCATGCTTTAAAACCCAAACATTTAACTCATAAACCTGGTGTTTAATACGTTTTCTAAACCAAAGTCCAGAACTGACCCATTTTAGTATTTTGACCATATCTCACTCAATAATAATAATTGGTTGATCATCCAACTATCAAATCATGCCAAGACATATATCTATTCCACCCATAACTTTTGTTTACAGACCATAAGCCAACATTTTGAGGGAAAAACAACACGTTTTGCTAGTTCCAAAACAGCCTATATAAATCCAAACCAAACTAATTTCTAACTCATTTAAAACACAATCAACTCTTTATGCAAAGACCCACAACCACATTCCTAAAACTTATCCATACTCAACAATATATATTTTCATAACAAGTAATTAATATCAAAAAATTTATAGAAAAATTTAGGAAAAGTTGATGAAAGAAAAGGATGGCTCACTACAATGATCACCCAAAATTAGTTATTAACACAAGTTTTCTAGGCCACCAGCTTCCTAGGGACATCATTTCCTTTAACATGCATTGACCATGTTTATATATATTCTTTCTAACTCCAGCCCCAAAATTATATATAACTTCTTGAAACTAACCTTTAATCACATCAAAAGTATAGGATGGGAAAACCACACTAGGGTAGTCATATTCACTAGTAGGTTATTATAGATAGGGTAAAATTTGTAAGATAAGGGAATTTGGTGTTATGGTGGTGATGGATTTCGGCAAAAAGGGAGAGAAAACAAGAGATGTGTGTGAAAATTTTTCTTAACTATGAGAAGTAAAAGTGGAGCTTTGGTTTTATAAGATTTACACATGCAATCTTTGAAAGAAAATCAAGACAAGTGTCTTGACTTGTTTTCCCTTAATGCCACGCCTCATTTGAGGTGGTGGGGGCAAGTTTTGAGTTTAAATTTTTGTTATTTCTAGTGTTTAGGGTATAAATTTTAAGATAGGTAGGTAGTTTTGAGGCTAACGGGTATCGACGTAAAATAAAACGAGAGTTAAGGCGAAACCACGAAGTGAAAACGAATATGATAAAAATAATTCTACATTAAACGGAATACTTTTCTGAGAAGTTTAATTTATGTACGGTTCAAGACGAATAATTGCTTTAAGCATAGCTCGCAATTAATTAAAACGACGATTTCAATAAAATGTGTAGATGTAAATAAAAGTAACTTGTTTAAAATTTATAAATTGATTATGAGATTAGAAATAGTAGTGACCTTAAATACGGGGGTTTACAACCCACATGTAAGCCCACTCCATAGCCCATTAGGGGCGTCCAATACATTGTTTTTATACCCCTTTCCAGCCATGGGAAGGGGTTGGTTGTTTATTCTATCATACACACACATAAGGTGTATTTTCTCTTACTAGAACTTACTTTCTCCCTCTAAGATAAATTGGCCAACCCATAGATCATTCATTGTGTTATGATATCTAATATACTACAATTGGTATCAGAGCACATGGTTTGATTAGCTAGATTGTGTGTGCATTTTCTTGGTTAGATTAGATCAAAAGTATGGTTCTTGAAGGTTTATGGTCTCATTCTTGACACTCTTTGATTCTCACATTTGTGGTGTTAAAGTTGGTGTTTTTATAGTTGTTATAGCCTTCTAGGATCAAGTTGTGCAAAAGAAACCAAGTAAAAACGTTTAAAAGGGTGATTTTTAGGTGTTTTTAGGTGGAAAAAGTCATATTTTTAATCATTGCGTTTTGTCTCACTGGCAATTTCTTGGTTGCGTTTGCCTCCTGCGTTTTTGTCAGAAAAGTACATTGCGTTTTGTCATTTTGTACAGTACAACTATACTTCATTTTGTCTTATTAGGGACTATGTTTTGTCTCTGCATTTTGGTTGAGATTACAGGTTGCGTTTTGTCTCTGCGTTTTGCCTAAGTGAAGACCCATATTGCGTTTTGCCTAGGAGAAACTCTGTCCATTTCAAGACTTGACTGCGTTTTGTCTCAAGATTTGCCTGCGTTTTGTCTAAGCTTTTTGACTGCGTTTTGTCTAAGGCTCTTCACTGCGACTTCCTTCTTGCGTTTTGTCTACTTTTGAAGACCTTCACTGCGTTTTGGTAGAAAGAAACTCTGGCAAGATTTTCTTCTTCACTGCATTTTGTCTAAGCTTCTTTACTGCGTTTTGTCTAAGATTCTTCACTCCGTTTTGGCTAAGATTCTTCACTGCGTTTTGCCTAAGTCTTATTATCTTCATTACGTTAACTCATTTCAACCAAACCAAATCATAATTAATCAACATATCACCTAATCTAACAATCAATCATCACTTTTAACATACAATCACTAATCATTGTACCGATCTAACAATTATCATAATACAATCATTCAATCATGTCAAGCACTTCTGATGATATTCAAGCTGTTGTACCTAGTAGTGCATCTTCTGTCCAATATGATGATTATATGCTACATGAGAATAGTGCTTATGTCCCTGATAACTCATTCACCACAACACTTAATATCTATAAAGATCAGGTAGCCATATATGAACAACGTGCAAAGTTTGAACTAACTGACCATG
>BQNB010127527.1:0-19427 GCA_026074375.1 Tanacetum coccineum
CATTTGTGATGTTAATGTTCATGTTTTTATAGTTGTTATAGCCTTCTAGTACCAAGTTGTACAAAAGAAACCAAGCAAAATCGTTCAAAAGGGTGATTTTAGGTGTTTTGAGGTGAAAAAACAAAATTTTTCTATCTAGCAAGTTAAGTTACTATTTGAAGATCTTCGCAGCGAGTTAGGGTACTGTTTTGGCGAGTTGTCAGAATAGTACACTGTGTGTCAGAAAGTACTGTGTCAGCGACTTGTCTTCTTGTGCAGGTAGCGAGTTGGATCTAGCGAGTTACAGGTCAATTGAAGACTATTTTCTAGCGACTTGTGAATAGGAACGCTGTCCATTTAATTTCTTACTGGCGAGTTGTCAAGTATCTTCCAGCGAGTTACGTATAGCGAGTTACAGGTTAATTAAAGACTATTTTCTAGCGACTTGTGAACAGGAACGATGTCTATTTAATTTCTTGCTAGCGAGTTGTCAAGTCTCTTCTAGCGAGTTACATATAGCGAGTAACAGGTTAATTGAAGACTATATCCTAGCGACTTGTAAACTGGAACACTGTCCATTTAATTTCTTGCTAGCGAGTTGACAAGTCTCTTCTAGTAAGTTACAGGGCAGCGAGTTGTGGAATTTTGGACTTTTGGACTAATTTTTTTCAAATTGATTTATTTTAACCTGTAATCCTAACAAACTTGAACAACAATTCACCTTTTCATACAATCCATCACCACTTTTAACATACAATCACTAATCATTGTTCGATGAACTTAATAATTTTACAATCAATTAAGATGGCTAATCTTTCAGAAGATATCCAATGTGCCAGTTCTGATACCCGACCACTTATGCTTGATAGGACTGACTTTGCATTATAGCAACAACGCATTCGTCTGTATTGTCGTGGTAAAGAGAATGGGGTGAATATCCTTAAGTCGATTGATGAAGGACCATTTCAGATGGGGAATTTTCAAGAAACACTTGCTGAAGGGACTGCAGGTGCCCTACATCTAGGTCCAGAACGACCTCGAGTCTATTCTGAACTTACACCTGACGATAAGGAAAGGTACAACGCTGACATTTAGGCAACAAACATCCTACTTCAAGGGTTGCCAAAGGACATCTACACCCTTATTAATCATTACACGGATGCAAAGGACATATGGGATAATGTGAAGATGCTCCTGGATGGTTTAGAATTAACAAAAAAAGACCATGAATCACAACTGTATGATGACTTTGAACACTTCTATCAGCACAAAAGAGAGACTATTCACGATTACTATGTCCGATTTGCAAAACTCATCAACGATGTGAGGAACATCAAGATGACCATGTCCAGAATGCAGTTGAACTCTAAGTTTGTTAATAACATGTTGCTAGAATGGGGTAGATTTGTAACATCAGTGAAACTCAACAGAGTTTTGAGGGACTCCAACTATGATCAACTGTATGATTATCTAAAGCAGCATGAGGCACATGCCAATGAGAACAAAATGATGTTGGACCGATTCACTCAACACACTATTGATCTTCTCGCCTTGATGTCTAATGTCGCACCTCGGCAGTACTACTTACAATCATCTACAACTCCACCTCCCACATATGTTCCACCACACTTTGCGGACAACACTCAACTTGATTCGGCTCTCTCTCTCTAACGGATAACTTAATTGAAAACTTAACTAACACATTGCCCTACTCACCCAATCATACAAAACATACCTACCTTAAATAAACAATCAACTCAGAACTTCATCAAATATGGGGGGAGCTGGAAATCCAGGTCAAGCAAGACAGATTAAGTGCTACAACTACAGGTATAGTCCACATTGCAAGGAATTGCACTCAGCCTAAGCGGCCACAGAACTCCGAATACTTCAAAGACAAGATGTTGCTGATGCAAGCTTAGGAGAATGGGGTAGCACTAGATGAAGAGCAGTTGCTATTTCTTGCAGGTGGACAAGACAATGCTATTGATGAGGATGTGGATGAGCAACCAGTGCACGATTTAACACTTAATGTGGATAATGTGTTTCAAGCTGATGATTGTGATGCTTTTAACTCTGATGTGGATGAGGCTCCTACTGCATAGACTATGTTCATGGCAAATCTATCATCCGCATATCCTGTTTATAATGAAGCCAATCCGTCTTATGATTCGGACATTCTATCTGAGGTACATGATCATGATCGTTATCAGGATGCTATTTGTGAACATCATGAAGTACACGAGATGCATGACGATGTACAACCTAACTACGTTGTTGACTCACATGCTGATTATACGAGTGATAGTAATATAATTCTGTATGATCAGTATGTAAAGGACAACGCAATGCCAGTTGTACAAAGTAATGTATCTTCTGTACCAAATGATGCATGATGATGTTAAATGATATATATGAACCGTCTGCCAAATGTATCTCTGTAACCACACAGAACAATGTAATTGATAATTCATTAACTGCTGAACTTGCAACATATAAGGAACAAGTTGAACTGTATGAAAGACGGGCCAAGTTTGAATTAACAGAAAGAGAACAAAAGATTGATGAACAATTAAGAATAGTTATCACTGACCGTAATATTAAGGAAGAAATTTTGAAAAAGGAACTTCATTCTGTAAAAATGCAACTTACCTCTACCGTTAACCATAACAAGTCAATGGTAGAAGAATTTACGTCTTTGAAAAAGGATTTTAAACTAAAAGAAAATAAATACCTTGAAGAATTTTTGGACACGAAAGCTTTAAAAGAAAAGGTCAAGGATAAATTATACAAACAAGACCAGTCTCTTCAAATAGCTCACATGTTGTGTAAACCAAAGCCCTGTTATGATGAATAGAATAAGGTAGCTATTGGCTACAAGAATCCTTTATGTCTCACCCGTGCAAAGCAAGTTCAGCATGCCCTATATAATGGTTATGAAATTATCAAAACCAATCATGTCCCAGCCATAGTGCACAACTCAGAGGATACCCTAGAGATAGCTGAAATCACCAGGAAGAAAATGAATGACAAGATGAATGACCCAGGGTATGTGAAAAAGAAAGTTAAGATTGCACCACCTGATTACTCGAAAGAGAATTATTTAACGACTTTCACACCATAGAAACAATTGACCCCCGAGCAGATATTTTGGTCCAACGATCTCATCAAGATGAAAGCGGAAGCTCTCAAGAAGCAGACCACAGCTTCATGACCAATCAAAGCGTTGACGACGTATCCACCAAATACACCTGAAACGCTTGTTCCCAGGGTGTTTCCAACAAAAAGTCAAGTGAAAAACAATATTTTTACACTTATACAACTTTTTTTGGAATTTGAAAAAACCTGTAAAAAGATAATTACACCAACTGGGCTCACTGAAGGGGAAAGGCGTTTTGAACAAATTAAGGAATGTTATCTCACCGAGGTCATTCCATTTTTTAAAACACTTAAAGAATATTTTGAGGGCATTCAAAAGGCTCTAACTAAAGAAATTAAAGAAATGAAAGATATTTTTGAAGAGTTGGAAGCTGAGGTTGACCAGAACGTTGTCAATAGGAAGCATGATGAGATTGAGCGGAAAAACCTTCTTATTGCAAATGATAATTTAATTGCTGACTGTTTGTCCAAAGAAGTGTTTTATGTTACAACGAATTCTGAGCTTAACGTGTCTAGATTTATTGAAATGCAAGATGCCTACACTATTGTTGAAGCACGTTGTCTGGAACTTGAAGCAGAGCTTTCTAATTTACATGATAAGGTTCAAAAAGATGATCATACTAAATTAGTAAAACGTTTTTCTAATCTTGAGGTAAATCACCAAAATTTACAATTAAAGTATCAAAATCTTAAAGAAAGTTTTGGAAACAACCCATCTCCACCCGCTAGAGATACTCTTGATTTTGATTCAGTCTTTATAATCAGAAAAATGAAAGCTTCCATTCAAGGAAAGGACAACACCATCAAAAAGTTGAAAATGCAAATCTCTCAATTACAAGAGACCCGTAGTGAAGCAGACCGTACTCTTGATTTCAGGGCTTTAGATTTTCATATCATCTAATTAACTAAAAAAGTTACCACCCTTCAAGAACAAAATGAGATTTTTAGGGCAAAAAATTCAAAAGTTAAGCAGCATTACAAGGAATTGTATGATTCTATTAAGATCACGCGTGCTAAGCATATAGAATAGACAACTGCCTTAACAACTGAAAATAAGAATCTAAAAGCCCAAATACATGAAAATCTAAAATGCAACACCATAGATTCTGTTAAACCAAGAGTTCTTACGCCCGGTAGGTATGCTATAGATGTTGAACCGATTCCTCCTAAGATTAGGAACAATAGGGAAGTTCATCTAGATTATCTCAAGCATCTTAAGGAAAGTGTTAAAACCCTTCGCGAGATAGTAGAGGGAGCTAAGGTTGAAAGACCATTAGATAGATCACTTGCATCTGCTTGCCTTTATACTAAACACTCTCAGGAACTATTAGAATATGTGATTAGCACTTGTACTAAATACTTCAATCAAAAAGATAAAAAGCATGCCTATACCCCTTTAAATAAGAAAAAGCAAGTTACTTTTGAGGATCAATGTGTAACGTCAAATAATAACACACACAAACATGTAGAGCAATGAAACATTCAGAAGACTAATGTCCATGTGCTTCCTCCTATAGGAGTAAACAGTTGCACTAATGTTAACGGATCACAGCCTAGGAGCAATACCAAGAAAATAGGATCTCGCTGGCTAAAAGTGTCAACAAGAAGAAAGTAGAAGAACGCACTAGGACCAATAAGTTTAGTTTGAAAACCATGAATCGTGCTGATTCTAGTATTAGCTCTAAGCGTACTGTAATTAATTTGAATTCTCATTTTGTTTGCCAAGCAAGTAACAAATGCTTAATTTTTGCAAATCATGATATGTGTGTGGTTGATTATTTGCACTTTATGAATGCATCCCCCTCTATTAAAAATGTTGTGCGCAATGTTAAGCAAGTTTGGAAACCTAAGCAAGTTAAGCAAGTATGAAAAGTAACAGGAAAAGTGCTTACCTATGTTGGTCATCAATAGAGACCCACGGGCAGAATATTCACTTTAGGAGAAAAGTGCCCTTTAACTAGGCTCACTAAACCCAAAGTAGTACCTGCTATGCACACCGAGAATCAGGCCATTACTTGTGCTAACCAACAGGAACCCAATCAAAATTGGGGATCCAATTTTCCAAACTCTCCATCTTCATCTGTTTTCCAATGCAGGTCGTACAGATCTTCCTTTGGTATTTGGACTCAGGCTGTTCAAAACATATGACAGGGGATCGCTCACGGCTTAAGAATTTCATAGAAAAGTTCATCGGGACAGTTAGATTCAGGAATGACCATTTTGGTGCCATCATGGGCTATGGAGATTACATGATTGGTGATAGTGTGATCTCTAGTGTATACTATATGGAAGGACTGGGACACAATCTATTTTCTATAGGACAATTTTGTGATTCTGATCTGGAAGTCACATTCAGGAAGCATTCTTGTTATGTTCGAGATACTGATGGTGTTGAATTAATTAAGGGATCTCGTGGTTCTAATTTGTACACTATCTCGGTTGAAGACATGATGAAGTCCTCTCCAATTTGCTTGTTGTCCAAAGCCTCCAAGAACAAATCATGGTTGTGGCATCGGCGTTTAAACCACTTGAACTTCGGTACCATCAATGATCTTGCAAGAAAGGATTTAGTCTGAGGCTTACCTAGATTGAAGTTTGAGAAATATCATCTCTGCTCCGCATGTCAACTAGTAAAGAGCAAAAAGCATACCCACAAACCCAAAACTGAAAACACTAACTTGAAAGTTCTTAATACCCTTCATATGGATTTATGTGGACCAATGCGAGTGCAAACAATTAATGGGAAGAAATACATCTTAGTCATTGTTGATGATTATTCGAGGTTTACGTGGGTTAAGTTTTTGAGATCGAAAGATGAGAACCCATAGGTTGTCATAAAATTTCTGAAGCAAATACAAGTCAGTCTTAACAAAACTATTAGATACATCCGTACCGATAATGGCACATAATTTGCCAATAAAGATTTGACTGAATATTATGAACGTATCGGCATATTTCACCAACAATTAGTTATGAGGACTCATCAGCAGAACGGCGTTGTTGAAAGATAGAACCGTACTCTTGTGGAAGCTGCTAGGACAATGCTGATATTTTCAAAGGCTCCAATGTTTCTATGGGTAGAAGTTGTTGCTACTGCCTGTTACACCTAAAACCGATCCCTCATTAACACTCGTCATAACAAAACGCCATATAAGCTGGTGCATGATAAGAAGCCTGATCTTACTTTTTTCTAAGTCTCTGGTGCTCTTTGTTACCCTACAAATGACAGCGAAGATCTTGGAAAATTACAACCAACAGCTGATATTGGAATATTCGTTGGTTATGCACCTAGCAGGAAAGGGTATAGAATCTACAACAAAAGAACCCGACGTATTATGGAAACTATTCACGTGCAATTCGATGAGCTGACTGAGCAAATGGCTCCTATGCAACTCAGTACAGGACCCGCTCCTACTTTTTTGATGCCTGGACAAATAAGTTCAGGGCTCGTACCAAATTCGGTTCCTGCAGCACCTTATGTACCCCCGCAAATAAAGAACTGGAGATTTTATTCCAACCAATGTTCGATGAATACATGGAACCTCCTCGTGTTGAAAGACCGGTTTCTCCTGCTCCAGCAGTTCAAGTTCCAGTCAATTCAGCTGGTACACCTTCATCTACAACCATTGATCAAGATGCACCTTCTCCAAGTCATTCACCGTCATCTTCGGCATTACAATCTCCAAGTTTACATCAAGGCGTTGCAGCTGAATCTACTCTCATGGAAGACACTACTTTTGCTCCTGTTGTCAATAATCCCTTCATAAACATATTTGCTCCGAAACCTAGTTCTGAAGCATCATCATTTGGGGATCTTAGTTCAACAGAATCTCCTTATGTCTCTCAAACACTTCATCATCTCAGGAAATAGAGCAAGGATTACCCAGTGGATAATATTATCGGCAATCCCTCTCGGCCAATATCCACCAGAAAACAACTGGAAACCGATGCCTTATGGTGCTTGTATAACTCTGTAATGTCAAAAGTCGAACCAAAGAACTTCAAATCTACAATTACTAAAGATTGCTGGTTTCAAGCTATGCAATATGAGATTCACGAATTTGATCGACTACAAGTATAGGAATTAGTACCTCAACCAGATTGTGTCATGATCATTGCTCTCAAGTGGATTTACAAAGTTAAACTTGATGAGTATGGTGATGTTCTGAAGAACAAGGCTAGGTTGGTAGCCAAGGGATATCGACAAGAGGAGGGTATTGATTTCGAGGAATCATTTGCACCTATTGCATGTATCGAGGCTATTCGCATCTTCATCGCCAATGAAGCCAGTAAAAACATAACCATCTATCAAATGGATGTCAAGACAGCATTCCTTAATGGCGAATTGAAGGAAGAATTCTATGTTAGTCAACTAGAGGGTTTCGTTGATCCAGATCATCCGACACATGTGTATCGTCTGAAGAAGGGGTTGTACAGTTTAAAACAAGCTCCTCGGGTATGGTATGATACCTTGTCACGATTTCTTCTGGACAACAAATTTTCCAAGGGTGCAGTTGATCCGATACTATTCACTCAGAAAACAGGAAAACATATTCTTCTTGTTCAAATATATGTAGATGATATCATTTTTGCCTCGACCGACCCTAAAGTATGTGAAACATTTTCCTATGAGATGAGTTCTAAATTTCAAATGTCAATGATGAGTCAAATGTCTTTTTTCTTAGGCTTACAAGTTTCTCAAAATCCCGGAGGCATTTTTATTAATCAATCAAAATGACCCCTTAGGGATTTCAGTTGACCAGACTCGATTTTGTAGTATGGTCGGCTCCTTGATGTACCTCAATGCCAGTAGACCCGACCTTGTATTCGCTGTATGCATGTGTGCTAGGAATCAGGCATCACTTACCAAAAAGCACCTTGAAGCACTTAAACGGGTCTTTTGGTATCTCAGAGGAACCCTTACTTGAGGACTTTGGTATCCGAAAGACACCATTATGGCACTAAGAAGCGGACCATGCAGGTTGTCAAGACACACAAAGAAGTGCGTTTTAGTTCCTTGCATATAAATTAGTCAGCTGGTCATCAAAGAAACAGAAGAGCACTACGATTTCAACCACAGAGGCTGAATACATTGCCATATCTGGATGCTGTGCTCAGATACTTTGGATGAGATCACAGCTTACAGACTACGACTTTGCCTTCAATAAGATTCCCCTGTATTGTGATAACACAGTGCCATTGCTCTCTGCTGTAATAATGTCCAACACTCCCGATCCAAGCACATTGACATACGACACAATTTTATAAGAGAGCAGGTTGTGAAAGGCGTGATTGAATTGTACTTCGTGCGTCGGATTATAGCTCGCGGATCATTTTTATCCAAAGATTACCATGAGGAGCTCGGTTCGGAATTTCTACTCACGCGACTTGGTATGAAGAGTATGTCTCTGGAAACTCTTAAACGTCTTCAGGAAGGAGAAGAGGAGTAAAGGATGGTCCTCCTATATCCATTGTATATATGTATATAGCTTAAATCTAAAAAGAAAATACAAAAATATAAAACCTATAAAAACCATAAAAATCAAAAAATAGAAAATACCAAAACTAGTTTATCACGACATGTCTTCCGTTTATCGATAACATTTACGGTCCTAGAAATGTCATTCAATAATGACACGGGTCTTTAAATGAAGCTCGAACGGAAGTTTAAACTTTTCAAAACATGTCTTTATGGTTTGTAGTTATTTCAGACTGCAACCCGGTTTTCACAATGAGGAAAGCATGTCGCCAAAAAGACGGTTGTTCCTGACAACGGGTGATCAAATTCTCCCAGGCATGGATTACTTTATATCCATGCAACTCCGACTTAATGTACGCTTTAGTGCATTATTTCCTGATACAGAAGAGAATTCTTCTGTCTATCCATATAATTTTCCGTCTATGATTCTTCAGAAAATTATTTGGATTTCACATGGTGGGTTAATGTTGTTGGATAATCAATAGGAGGTGTGTTTCTATAAATTTGATACTCAATCAACGACTACAGCTCTTTCAATAGAAAATGGATCATTGATTGAGGGGGAGAGTACTTTTTCAAAATTTATGACACTTATCGGGCATCTTAATACATAGAACAATTAATTGAGAAAAGATTTGTATCTAATGGGGTTATGTTTTAAGGGGGAGTGAAACTTGTATTAACTCAAAAAGGCCAAATTTGTCAGTTATATGTAAGTATAGGGTCTTATGTGCTATTTGCTATGTGTTTCCTAGACTCATAAAATATAAAGGACCATTTGTGCCATTTATGCATTTTAAATAATCCCTTAGTAATACTAATATCTTAAATGGAAAAGAAATAAGAAAGGGAGGAACCAAAACTTCCAAATTCTAAAACTTGTACCTATGTATAAAAGTAGTCTTGCGTTTTGACTTGGTCAAAACCAAAAAATTACAGTCAAACCATTTTCTCTCAACCCAAAACACAACTCCTTGCGACTTGCTTGATTCGTGGTCATTTGTGTGATTTCGTGTTTAGGTAATGCTTGGTTATTGTTCTTTATCATCTATATATGCGTTATCCATAATATCATGGCCTGAAATTCAATAAATCGTGTTCTTTTTAAGGTGTTAGTGAATAATCATCATCCAAGTCTAGGTTAGTATTTCTAATTGAGTTTTGATTGCTAGGATAGCATTAGATTACAAACATGATGCTTCGTTGATGTCTTAATTGTTTCCCCAATTGCTAGTTTATGTCCTTGTGATTTTCGCATATAAGTTGAGTTTTTGAGTCAAACAAGTGATCGTATGATGTTTGAGGTGACTTTTTGTTGTTGTTAAATTGGTTAGTAAGTATCATTAAATGTGAATCATGATCTGTTTAAGCCTTGGAATGCCTAGATAGTGAACTTGGAATATGCGTATTTGAAATGTTCTTGGTTGCGTTTTGTTAAAATGTTCTTGGTTGCGTTTTGTTAAAGTGTTCTTGCTTGTGTTTTGTTAGGTGCTCTTGTTTGCAATTTGTATATGAATATTCTAAGTTGCATTTTACCTCTTTCTTCTTGATTGCATTTTGCTCTGTGATTCCATGTTGCGATTTGATTATTAAATGTTAAACAGGTCAAAACGCAGTCATTGCGTTTTGCTTTGAAGACCATTAAAATTTTAAAATATTAAAACTCACATTTCAAATTTTTTTCAAATGATTGCGTTTTGTCTATTTTTAATAAAATATTCACTGCATTTTGCCTGTTGCGTTTTGACTTTTGCGTTTTGATTATTTTGTTTTAAAATATTCACTGCGATTTGGTTGTTGCGACTTGCCTTTTGCCTCTTGAATGGTCTGTGTGTTGCCTATTGCATTTTGATTAATCTTTTATAAAATATTCATTGCGTTTTTATTGACTGCGTTTTGCTTTGTTGATGTCTGCGGACAAATTGATGATTTTGGTCAGTGTGGTTTGAGTCCTTGCGGTTTCATGTCCTTCTCTTCCATGAGTTAACTTCCGTTGACTCAAGAGTTAACCTAATATGTTGTCCACCACTTTAATATGATCTAAGTGTCCTTTTCCTAGATGTAGTCCATAACTAATTAACTCCTTAGCATTTGCTCACATCTAACATCTCCTATATGTATGTATGTCTCTCTATGGATGTAATTATGCAGATACAATGGCTGATGTTAATGTCATGCTCTGCTAAACAAGCAATTTGCTATGGCACCACCCCACTGAAACAGTATGATCAGATTCCGCCTCGCAGCAGTTGGGTGGCCGGTAGGAAGAAAGGCAACTACGGTTTTGGATGCAGAAAAGTTACAGTGCAATATCCATCTACAAGATTGTTGTGGATATTCTGAAGCACACCAACTTCTTCAGAGCCTTCACTGCTTCCTCGACAATTCCATCGATCTATATTCAGCAGTTTTGGGACACTGTTCGATATGTCAAAACCACCGGGAGTTACAACTATCAACTAGATGAGAAATGGTTCGATCTTACCAAAGACACACTTAGAGACGCCCTTCAGATCACACCAGTCGACAACAACAATCCATTTTCTTCCCCACTAACACCTGATGCTCTCATCAACTTTCTCAACAAACTAGGTTACCCGAAAGGTGTCAGAACCTTATCTGATGTCGTGACTAATGACATGTTTCAACCGTGGAGAGCACTCACAATAATCATTAATTTGTGTCTACGAGAAAGGACTTCAGGTATGATGAGACAAGGGCTCCAGTGTGTTAAACAATTCTTTGGGGCGTCATCAATCAAGCCCATATTGATTATGCAGAGAGGATGTGGGAAGAGTTCACCTAATCCATCCATACTTTCATTGAAGACAAAAAGAATCTGGCACGACATACTCAGGGAAGGAAGAAAGCCAACCTTATTTTGATCTCCAAGTGTTAGGTTCACCAAGCTGATCATCTATCACTTACAAAGTAAGCACAAGTTCCACCCGAGACCAGGTTCTCCACTTCATTTGCCTAATGAAGAGTTTGTTCTTGGATATCTCAAGTTTAGTGCAAAGGGATCCAAACGGGAAGTCTTTGGGATTCCTATTCCGAATAATCTTATCACTGCTGACATTCAAGGAGAACAATACTACAATGCATATATGGAGAAAGTAGCTAATCATCAAAGATATCTTGCCGATGAAGAAGTTAGTGATCCTGACTCTCCTGCACCTAAACCTGCTAAGGCCACCAAACCCGAAGCAACCAAGCAATCTAAGCCTTTAGCACCTAAAGCAGCACCAATCACAAAACCTGCAACTGCCAAGGCTCTCAAGCCCACTGCTTCTCAACCACCCAAACCAACACCTGCAACAACTGAACCCTCCAAGAAAGACCAAAGTAAAAAGCATAAACTGGTCGAGGAGTCTTCTGAGGCAACATCTCCAGCCAAACGACCTAAAGCTGGTAAGGTGATAAAGAAGCGAACGTAAAAAAGCTCTCTTCTGTTGGTAGATGAGTTCGTAGATGAAGGTGTTCCAGTGAATGAACCCAGGTTTGGTGATGAAGAGGCTCATATGAAAAAGGCAGTGGAAGAAAGTTTAAAGGACGTTCACGCTGCACATCAGGGTCCACTTCCACCGATGGTGATCAGAGAACCTGAATCTGGAAAATTTCAACCGCTCCCGGAGGTACAGGGAAAGGGGAAAGAGAAGGTCGGTGAAGAACAAGCTGCTCAAGTTCTACTCAACCTTTAGACTCCAAAGAAAAAGAGCCCTGCTGATCAGTTTATCTTTCAGAGGCGCACTCCCGCACCAACTGAACCCTCGGGTCATGAAGAATCTTCTTCATTGTATGTTGAACTTGGACTGACTGACAGCTAGACAGAATCTAATGATGATGTATCTCCTGAGATTAATCCTGAAGCTCAAGATGAATGCCAGGCTGGACTGAACCCTGGTAAACAAGTCGAAGGCTAGGCTGGATCAAACCCTGGTGATGATGCAGAGTCTTAACCTTAAACAAGTCTTGTTGTTCATGCTGGACCAAACCTTGAACACATAGACTTTGAGGCCACTGATGCTTCAACCCAACAAAACCCTGAGCAAATGGATGAAGGGTTCATTGCAACTGCCTACCCTAAGGTTCAGGAGAATCTCAAGCTAACGGTTGAAGAACAGGTGATTCTTGAGGAACCTGCTAGCTCAACAGGGACCTTGTCTTCTCTACAACACCTTGCTAAAGACTTCAGCATTGGCGATCAATTCTTCAATGATAAACCTTCTGATGCAAAAAATGAAAAGACAACTGCAGAAACCAAAGCTGAATCGATGGTGTCTTTCACAATCCATCAAGACACGTCTACAATCCCTCCTATGACATCACCGGTGATTGATCTCATTACTAGACCCGATTCTCCTAATGAACATCGGCCACTACCAGCAATCGCAACTGCAACTGCAACAGCAACAACAACAACGACAATAATAACTCTTCCTTTACCACCTCAACCATAACAAAGCACTATAGATTCCATCTTGATAAAGTGCATCGGTGAGCTTGAACAACATATGGCAGATCTAATACAAGACAACTTAGCCCTGGAGGAAAGGATGGACACACATAGGTCCAGATTGTACAAATTGGAGAATCTTGACATTCCCCATCAGGTGAGTAAAGCAGTGGATGAAATTATCACGGATGCTGTTGACTGGGCTATTCAAGCTCCACTTCAGGATCGCTTCAGAGATTTGCCAGAAGCTAAAATGAAAGAGATTCTTCACCACCGCATGTGGGAAGCCAACTCCTACAAAGCTCATGAAGATCACAAGAAGCTGTACGAAGCTCTAGAGAAGTCAATGGACCATGATCACTCTAACCAGATCCTAACTGATTTGGCTGGAGCACAAAGAAAGAAGAAAAAGAGACATGATTTACCAAAAACACCACCTGGGTCTCGACCTCATAAGCCACCCCTCCTCCACCACCTGCAGGTCCATCTAGAACTTTAGGAGCTTCTAGAACTTCTAGATTGTCTCAATTGCCTCCTCCTCCTCCATCCACCAACCAGAGTGATTAGTCATAAAGCACAGCTGCCCCAAGCTCTTCAAAGACAGCTGCTTTAGCTGAATATACAGATTGGACAACTACTGACACAAGACTCAAGCCGTCTGTCTCATCAATTCCTGAAGATCTACATATGGAGGATGATACGGCTCCCGACGAACAGGTACATTCGTCTAATGATGAAGACATCAGGAATGATCATATTCCTAAGGTGAACTTGATGCAAGATTGGTGGAAGCCACTTTCTGAGGAAGACAGGCCTGCTACACCAGAACCTGCCTGTTCCATCCCATCATCTGACCTGCCTGTCCTAATGAACAACTAGGCATCTGCTCTTGCGTCCACCTATGCACCTCTACTGGAGAACTCGTTACTTTCTCAAACCGGTGACATGGCAATATTTATGGACTGGTACTGTAAAAAGCAAGGGATCACTGAACTTACCCAAAAAGACCTGGAAAGCCCTGCATTTGAAATTGTCAAAGTCTTCCAACCTAATGTGATTCATCTCCAGTACCAAATGGAAGAATGCCATAAACTCATCACCGATCAAGTGGACGATGCAATCATCAGATATAATTTCAGCAAACTACTACCACTGGGTGGTCAACCAGGGCAAGTCATAATTCAAGCTGACTTCTTCTTCAACAAAGATTTGGAGTATCTAAGATATGGTAGCAAGGGAGGCAGACCTGCGTTGTCAATCTCGAAGATGAAAGCGGCGTGCTATCCTGATGTTGGTTTAAAGCAAATGGTACATGATCATATGTGGATTGAAGAAGAATGCAAGTATGACATTACTGCTATGTATGGTATTTCTCATTGGTGGTTCCAAAGACAACGATTCTACATTGACAGACACACATCTGAGGGTGATCGCAGAGCTGTACGAACTCATATGCGCATTTTAAGTGTTGTAAGAATTGAAGTCTTCTCCTTATATGGGTACGATTACATGAAGACGATCGTCCTTCGTAGAGCTGATCTTAACGAATATATTATTATGAAAAAGGACTTCAAATATTTGTACCCAAGTGACTTTGAAGATCTGTACTTATTGAATCTTCAAGGTCATCTGAACCATCTTCCACCCAAAGATAAGAAGACTCTCTAGACTGTAGTCACTTTATGGATCAGAAACTTGGTTATCAGACAACGGGTAGAAGACTTCCAACTGGGGATTGAGAGCTACCAGACTTAGCTAAACCTCACCAAACCTCGTTAAGATGCAACTAGTTTTGAATTCAAGCACGACTTCATGGTAATTAACTCTCCAAGAGCCGTCACATTTAGGGATAAATATGGGGTTCAGATGATCATGCGGTTCAATGAGATCCACAAGTTCAGTGACGGCACTCTGCAACAGATTGATAAGGCATTGGACTACCGGGTCAAGGAATTCAAGGTCAACAGGATGAATCCAGGTTTGAACACATGATTTTAGACAAGGAAAGATGTCGACAGAAGCAAGGAGTTCATGTTTGCCATTCAGAAATGGCTCAAGACAAGGAGGATCTTGCATAACCTAGAAAGCTTTATTGGTGGACGAATAAGAGAAGGAGACTACAGATTTCTGCAGTGAACTGAATGATCACATCATCTCTACAATCAAGATCCATCTTTTGTAGGGTATATTTCTATATGTTGTTGTAATATGTCCATTATAAAGTAGTGATTAAGACGTGTTTTGTATCAGTTTATTTGGTTTTCTGAGTTTGTATCAAATTTTGAAACCATTAGAACAAACTCACAATAACTGACACGAAATATGTCCCTCACTAATTGAGGGGGAGCATGAATATGTTCCATTATCGACTAGTATAAATCTGACACGTTTTCTCCTAAATTTTCCTAACTTAAATCAATTAAGATCTAAAATCTCAACGGGTTTGCAATTTTTGATCGAGGGAGAGAGAATGTGATTTTAATATGAAAATATGATAAAAATGTGATATTTTAGACTCAAGTATAGGCTCTCCCATATGTGCTAAACTCTTTCGAATATCAATGCACATATTGAGGGGGAGCGAATGGTGTATGATGGCAATTGTAGAAATACCAAAGACCGACCCTGTAATTACTTTATCAAAGTTATAAGGATGGTAAGGTTAGGTACTCGTTCCCACGATCCCGCCAGAGCCAGAGGGATCTACCCAGGGACAATCCAATAGTTAGTGTAGAAGTCCTTAGGTATGATTACCGAAGGAGTAATGTCAGAATAAGGGAATAGTGCAGACTAATAGAGCTGGTACTGGAACATACCCAAAAAGGTACTAGTAATGAAGTCTCGGTAAGCACTGAAGGGGTTAAAGAATGAAAAAGAGATGTTAAGATAAAGGGTGAAAAGAAAACAGCCCTCCTTAAACCGATGAGGCAAAACCGTGTTAATACATGTGTTGTTCAGAATCACAAGGTTGATTGCTGACAATGAAGACAAGTATCATGGACAGTGATACGCTGCATAACCCTCCAAGCCACTCAAGTTCCATCAAAGGATCTTGTTTCATTTCTTACGGAGATCAATACCTTTCTATCGTCTCTCCACCTCCGAGATAACAATATTGAAAGGTGGCAGTCTGCTCCAGCCTCTGACTACTTAAAACCAAAAATGCACTATTGAGTCTAGAGCCATGAGATCATCCACATATCTCGCTAGGACACTAATTCAACTTACATTTGTTATTCACACACTGTGAATAACAAGTAATATCTAAAGAGTCCTACGCATTATCCTTGTGGTATTGCCAGAACATCCGAGTGATACGTAAGTACTCACAATGAAGATGGAAATCCTTCTAGAGCCAATATCAAACAAGCTCTTGGTAGGTGACATGTGAGATCCATTATGGATCAAACTTGTGACAAATGGAAAGCAACGATGGTGCGATTCTTTATGAATCAAACTTGTTCCAGGAAGTGAATTGACGAGTAGTTTTTGGAAAACCTTTCGATGTGCTCAACAACTGATTTTCGAGCACATTGACTGTGTATATCTTTCAAACCAAATGTGTTTCTGATGAAATTTGACTTTATGATATAAAACCGTCGATGTGTCACAAAAACTCCTTTCTGAGTGACACACGATTGACTTTCAAATCAATTTTTCATTAATCAGTGGGTTTTTAATTCACTGGTTCACTCACTCCGTGTTTTGTCTACTTTGAGACGCTCCGGTTTGAGAACGGCTAGCACAGCTGCGAAACCCTGTCAAGGAGATTCTTCGGAATTCTACCTGATCACAGGCAGTATTTATACTGATTAACGGGGAACCGTGGTTCTTGCAACCTTATTCAACGAAAGTGAACAAAGACACTCTCGTTCGTTTATTACTAACATATACTTGCAGGAATCCTCGACGGTAGCAGCTGGTAGCAAGAGACATGTCAATTCACAACCCCATGCTCACACTTCAAACTCATTATCAAAGACATGATGATAGCTGAAAGACCTACAACACAGCTTCCGCAACTCTGATGCCTGCTATTATGATCCAGAAAAGTGTGAGCATGCGGGTCCGAAGGTCACAACATCACAAGAAGGCAATACTCCACAACAAGGATGATTAAGAGATTTACTGTAGATGATGATCTCAAAGAAAGCTCAAAGATCACACAAGTCTAAGGAACAAAGCTCAAAGATCACTACTTGCAGTACAATGACTGATCATGAAGAATCAAAAGACTACGAGCCAGAGTCAAAGATCAACTCATAGATTGCTAGGATTTAATTTGTATTTTCTAAGGTGACCTCCCTTAGGGGGAGATTGTTAGGATTATGAAAATCCATGTAAAAGACTCGGTCACCCCGTGTAATGTCTAGCATAGGTTAGCACGTAGCTTTAATATTAATCGTCTAATTACCATATAACTTATGGTGTTGGGTCGGGTCTTTACCCACATGTTAGCCCACTCTATAACCTACTTAGGGGCACAAAACACTTGTATTTATACCCCCTTTCTAGCCATAGGAAGGGGTTGGTTGTTCATTATATGATAAATACACATAAGGTGCACTTTATCTCACTAGAACTCACTTTCTCTCTCTAAGATAAATTGGCCAACCCCTAAATCATTTATTATGTTATGATATCCAATATACTACATTGTTATATCTTAGTTCTAATTGTACGCAAATAACAATAAAAATTGAAAACCCCAAATTATATGATTTGATTAAAATCGAAACCCTAGATATGCAATCAAAAAAGAAAATAAGATGAAATCACTTACAATTGTTGTTATAGATTGATGATTAGTTGATGATCTTGTAGATTAATTGCTCCAATTGCCGATTAGAGTTATGTATGATTGAGGGTTTTAGTGTTTTAGTTCGTGTGTGTGTTTATTTTATGTTTGTTGTGGTCCTAATTTGTTTAAAATCAGTTATTTACCCCCGATCTATGACACACAGATCCACCTAAGTAATGCACGGATCTCCCTATGTTGGATTCGTGGTCTGCAAATGTCCAAAAATACGGACAGAGTTGATTTTTGAGCAAATTGAGATATGGTGTTGTATTTTTGGCAATTGAAGTATGTTTTATATACTATTAAGAGTATGTGATATAATTTTCAAAGTCGACGTTCAAGTTTTAAACAAATCGTGCAACTTGTTGTGAATTTCCCAATGGAATTTCAATGTAGTCGATCCTACTATGAGTGTGTTATCTTTTAGCATAAGTTTGACCATTACTAATAACACAATCATTTGTGAGCATTTAGATTCAATAAAACATCATCAACACAAGTATGAGTTGCAATTTGATGATTGTTCTTTTCATCCTTTTTAATCGATTTCATAATTTTCGTGTATTGACCATACATGTAGATTGATATCTTCTTAATCTAATAAAATTCTAATCTTGATTATGTTCACGATCAGAAGTTTTGTAATTGGAACTTGTAATGAGAATTAACATCTTTTGAATAATGATTAATTACTTCATTAAATTTTTGCTTACGATTATTTTTGAGATGATGAAGAATCACTATCCATGATAAGTTCCATCATTCCTAATCCTAATCTTAAATAATTAAATACTTCACGTTTTAAAAGCTTAGTAAATATATCGGCTATATTATCTTCGGATGCAACTTTCTCGATAGAGATATTGCCCTTTTGGACATTATCGTGTAGAAAGTGGTGACGTATTTCTATATGTTTAGTTTTAGAGTGTTGTGCAGGGTTTTTGCTTAAGTCGATAGCGCCTTTATTGTCGCACATAATCAGAACGTCGTCGAGGCGTATACCGTAGTCGATGAGAGCTTATTTCATCCACAGTGTTTGTTGACATGCCTTACCAGGAGACGTATTCGGCTTCGGTTGTGGAGATAGCAAGGGCCATTTGTTTCTTAGCGAACCAAGGTGTTAAACAACATCCTATGAACATACAAACGCCACTAGTGCTTTTTCTATTAACGTAATCGCCCGCGTGGTCAAAGTTGGCATAAACTATAGTTTCTATTCTGGTACCTTTTGGATACCATAATCCTAAGTGACTAGTTCCTTTAATATACCTAAATATACGCTTAACGAATTCTAAATGGATAGTCTTAGGATTTTCTTGGAAACGAGCACATAAGCAAACACTAAACATAATATCAAGCCTACTTGCAGTTTAATAAAGTAAACTACCAATCATACCTTGATATTTAAAGCTATCCACAAAGTTGGCTTCATCGTCCTTTACCAACTTGATCTCCATTGACATTGGCGTCTTGGTTGGTTTGGAATCTTCCAACCCAAACTTCGTTAAGATCTCCTTGATGTACTTGGATTGATTGAAAAATATTCCGTCTTT
>BQNB010127528.1:0-19427 GCA_026074375.1 Tanacetum coccineum
CTTTTTGGACTGACAGTGGCTTAATAGCTTAAGGCTTATTTTTCTTTTCTTTTTGGGGATTTAAGCTGCAAAATAAGCTACAACAAGGGTGCTGAAAATTGGTTTCAGCACCAGGGGAGGTGCAAACAGTGAGGTAGGGGCTTTTTGAGCTTATTGCAATAAGCTCACAAGGGCTTATTTCCCAAAATTAAGCCAAGACAGATGGAAAAGGCAGGTAAATGAGCTTATATTCAAATTTTAAGCTATTAAGGTTAACTAAATCATGCTGATTTTTAGGCTTGAAATTGGCTGTTTTCAAAGATCATGCAATCCTCCCTTTTGACTCATACTTGGTCAAACCAAAGGGACAGCACAAGGGTCTTTCAAAATGGCTAGAAACAACCAAATAAGCACAACCAAAGTGTGCTTAAGCTGCTTATGCAGCTTGAGCACTTAAGCTCAAGTTTGCTTATCCAAATTTTGACAGAAAGCAAAAGGGACATAAAAAACTATTTTTAAACTAAAACTTGTAATTAAAGTGGTCTATTATGACTCACACACTCAGCCAAGAGTGGCTGAGTGCATTTGACCCATAACAAACCTCATTTGACCCACTTTAAGGTCAATGCCAAACACTACCTTAATTTATAAAAAGGTTTTAAGCTGTTTTTTAGGTAAATGGAGGCAGAGATATTTGAGTATAAGTAAAGTTTAATGACTTTTAACACTTTTTTAAACCATTTGAATAGATTTAAACAACTTAAATTATACTTCAAATTTCGATAAGAGTAATTTCACAAAAACTCTTAATTTTTATTAAAACTGCAGAATATTACAACAAAAGGCTTTTAAAATAAACTGAATATAGCAATGTAAAGCAAACTTAATTAAAATTATACTACAAAAGTAAAAACAAGGTGTGTTTGTTCGGCTTGGTCTTGGCTTCTTTTATAGCAGCTCTTAGCCTTCTCTTTGTGTTGGGAAGTGCTAGCTGTGAGAGTACTATTGCTCCAAGGCAATCCTAGCCCTTGGTTTACCCTGTACACCATCTCACCATTGATGTGGAGCTTCGGGTTGTGTGATTGAACTGGAAAGGGGGTTATAGGGGCACTAGGGAGGTGGGAAGTGGTGAGAGTGAGCTGTGGAGTACTTGGGAGGTGGTAAAGGGATGTGGTTCTGGGTAGAAAAACCGTGGAAAATTGTGTATCTTATACGGTGTGTGTTTAGACGGCGGCTTCCGGGATTGGTAACTAGTTTTTATGTGTTAGCAGTTTTAGAAAGTAACTTTGGAAGGACATGCGATGACAACTGTGTGTGTCCTGATCCATCTCTTTCATTCTATTTCTTTTTCTATTTGGCCCGTGTTATTTAGTTTATAGATAGTTGTAGAAAGTGGCACTCAATCGGCCCACTCTAGTGTTTTATAACTCAAAACAGATGAAACAGAAAGAAGCGTTGTGGTATTGCAGAAAACTGCGTGTCCTTGTTGTTTATTAAGCTATAAATGAAAATAGATGATAAAGTTTAGAGAAGCCAATTTGCAAAAAACTAGCCTTAGCATTAAATTCCATCATATGTGGTTTTAATTCTCTCCTATTTCTTCTGTAATAGACAAACAACTTCAAGATTTGGCATTTTTGGCCTTATTCTTTTATTTTTTTCATTTTTTATTATAATAAAACATAGAAGTTGTTTAAAATTATTCATTTTGGTTCCTTGTGTTTTATAAAAATGGTTATTGGAGATTGTATGAGGACTCCACGTGGGTTTGGGTATGGGTCACAATACAGGTTAAGTCAGGTTTCGGCTTATTGGCTTCTTTCAAGCCCAATAGGGCTGTGGAGTGCGGTTTTGTGTGTTAGAAATGGCTAGAGATATGGCTGTAAATTGGGCTGAGGATTGAGGCCTTTCAAAGTCTTCACAGCGTTCTTTGTCAATTGAAACCACAAGGAGGTCGGTTGTAAATGAAGTGAGGGCCCATTTGTACTTCCACAGTCTTCATTGAGTTGGTTACTATATTGGCTTTCCGGCCCCATAAGAATGCGGTTTAGATCTGTCATTAAATTTTATTACGTCGTTAGAGGCCGGCTCAGTTTGACGTGAGGATTCTGTCAGTGTGGGAGTCAGTGATGAGATAGGAAGTCTAAAGATATATAACGTCAAGTAAGTGAAAGTGTTAGTGGTAATTCCGTCAGTGTCTACAGGATTAAAAATGTAGCTACCATTATTATAGAACTATTTACTAACACCTACTTAACTCCCCCCCCCCCACCCAGATTATCCTCGATAGCTGCATATCAGAACCGTTTTCAAGTGAATGTAGTGTAAGTAATTGTGATGTGAGTAGTTATTATTGGTGTGAGTGGTGATAAGGCTCTAGGTAATTAAAATTGGTGTTAGGAGACGTGAAAAGTGAATACCCCACAACGACTAATAAGAGTAAAGAAACATCGTCCAATGTATGTAAGTTAATTCATATATTAAAGATTTCACTGCATTGTTCGAGTGACCTGTTTTTGAAGATTGCATGACCTAATCTTAGGGGAAGATTGTTGAGAGATATGAAATTCCGTTCTACAATGAAGTTTCGGTCAACTCGAAGATGTACCGAAAAAGTGTATTCGTTATAGCTAGTTTGTTCAGGTTTGTTGTGGTAAATGGTCTCTATGTAAGTAAAGCCCAATAATGGCCATCTTAGGCCGTACATGGCCGGCCATTTAGTGTAGAGGAAGCTAGGGTTTGGAGGCATATATATTGCTCCTCCATCGTCCTAGTTTCATTTATCCTTACAAGCTACCAAACGTACAACAATTCTTTCTTTTATACATCTTGTTCTTTAATATATATATCTTGTTTAATGAATGATCTAAAGACCAACATACTCTAAGGAAGAGAAAATGAAAGATTCTAAAATCTTGATTGATGAACTTGATCCACCTGGATCAAGTGATTTCCTTCCTTCCCCCGATTATGGCTCGGTTTTCTATGAGGATTTTTCCTTGGTTGATGCTTTGTCTTCGACCAACAATAAGGACAAGGTATTTAATCCGGGAATACTCATTCATGAGAACCATTTTGAAGTCACCAATCTTGCAACACCGGATAAGAATGTAAAGAAGATATCTTATGCTTCTTTAATTCTTGAGGATTTTAATCCTCCTCTTTATGAACTTCCTTTCCACAAAGAAGTATTTCTAAAAGAGTTCATACTTCTCTTCTCCCGGAATTATCTCATCGGGGCACTAAAGCTTTCAAAGTTATTAAAATTCTTGAAAGCCTGGTGGAGATTTTTCCTTGCTCTTATGGAGAGGACATCCGTGTTTTGGATGTTCCGTGTCTCCATTTCTATCCCCCCTTGACCAGCTTAAGTATGGGGGATAGGTCAAGCTAAGTGACCTAAAACAAGCACTTCGTGGGTGGCAACCCATGCTTATCCTAATATTATCGTAGTAGTAGTATGCTAGTTTAGTAGTAATGAATAAGTGTTTTTGTGTGAGAGGCTCGCCTCGTACATTTTCCATGTTTTGTGTTTTGTGATTATATGTCCAGGATTGCCCGGATTTTGAAGCCTCTCGTACTCGCAGTTTTGTCCTTCGTTCACAAGAGCTTCACATCCTCAGCTTCAATTTGGGAATCCAATATCCAAATCTTATCGACTAACGTTTATCTTTAAGCATTCTTAATAAACGGCTTAGGAATTTTGCATAGAGACCCTTCTTAAAACATTAAGGACAATGTTTAGTTCTAGTATGGGGGGATCTATCGATTTGATTGTGCCTGCAGTCATTGTTTTTGCGTAATCCCGTTTTTACCACCAAAATTTTAAGAAAATGAAAAAAATTTCAAAAATTTCAAAAATAAAATAAGTGTTTTGTCACAATTTTGACTTTCCTACTGGGTAGAATAAGAATAAATTTTAACTCGATCGAGCGTGTTGAGCTCTAGCTTGTTCCTTAACTTTTAGACTAAGCATTCGCGGATCTTTGCGAAGAACGAAAAATGATAGAGTTAAGTATGAGTTAGATGCTAAACAAGGATTTAGTTGAAAAATTAAGAGCTCATGTGTGTAATTTGTGGGTTTTTCTCCCATAAGCTCCTAACCAGACTAATAATACATGCTCTTTTAGAAAATTAAACTTAAATTAACAATTTTTGAAGTATAGTCGATATCAATAATTTTAGTTCAAATTTATACTTAAATTTTCTAAAACGAAATTTTCTCTATATCGTGGTATTAAAAAAAATGAAAAAATGTGGTAATAATTATAAACTGTGGGCTGATAAAAGTTTGCTGCATCTTGCCGGCTCACAACCGATGTTGCAGCCTTCTAAAGAAAGCCCATAGTAAGAATAATAATCCGAGACTGATAAAAGTTTGCTGCATCTTGCCGGCTCACAACCGATGTTGCAGCCTTCTAAAAGGTCGAGGATTTCCTTAAGAATGAATAATTGTATTAAGTGTAGTAAATGTGAGTTAATAAATATAGGGAAAATCTCTTTTTCTTAAATTTATGTTAGTGCTGCTAGTACTTCCACAGGTGCAAATGCTGGTGAATCATCATTTGTCTATCTTGGAGGAAAAATACCTATTGATGCATCTACTCTCCCTAATGCTGATTTACCCATTGATCCAAATATGCCTGACTTGGAAGATGCTTCTGATACTCTTCCAAATGATGGAATATTCAATGGAGCTTATGATGATGATGAAGATGTGGGTGCAGTGGCTGATTTCAACAACATGGATAACACCATTGCTGTCAGTCCTATTCCCACACTCAGAATTCATAAGGATCATCCAAAAGGACAAATTCTAGGAGATCCTACATCAGCAGTTCAAACAAGAGGGAAGATTCAAAAGGCTTCTTCAGCACAACAAGCCTTGGTAAGTTACATTCACAAACAGAACAGAACAAATCACAAGGATCATCAGAACTGTTTGTTTGCATGTTTTCTCTCTCAAGAAGAACCCAAGACTATATCACAAGCCTTACAAGATGAAAGCTGGGTTGAAGCAATGCAAGAGGAATTGCTTCAGTTCAAACTACAGAAGGTTTGGGTACTTGTTGATTTGCCATATGGGAAAAAGGTAATTGGCACAAAGTGGGTCTTCAGGAATAAGAGGGATGAGAGAAGTATTGTTGTGAAAAATAAAGCACGGCTTGTAGCACAAGGGTTTAGACAGGAGGAAGGTATAGATTATGATGAGGTTTTTGCACCTGTTGCCAGAATTGAGGCAATTAGGTTATTTTTAGCCTTTGCATCATACATGGGATTTACTGTCTACCAAATGGATGTTAAAAGTGCATTTCTCTATGGTACTATTAAAGAAGAGGTGTATGTTCATCAACCTCCAGGCTTTGTTGATCCTGCTCATCCAAACAAAGTCTATAAAGTTATCAAAGCTCTTTATGGTCTACATCAAGCTCCTAAAGCTTGGTATGAGACATTTTCTTCTTTTCTGATGGAAAATGGTTTCAGAAGAGGTACCATAGACAAAACATTGTTTATCAAGAAGAAAAAGAGTGACATTATGTTAGTCCAAGTGTATGTGGATGACATTATCTTTGGCTCCACTAAGAAGTCTATGTGTAAAGAGTTTGAAGAATGTATGCACAAAAGATTCCAGGTGAGTTCCATGGGTGGACTCACATTCTTTTTGGGACTTCAAGTAAAGCAACAACCTGATGGAATCTTTATTAGCCAGGATAAGTATATAGCTGACATCTTAAAGAAGTTTGATTTTTTGTCCATCAGAACAACTACTACTCCTATTGAGTCTAATAAACCACTGGTCAAGGATAAAGATAGTGTAGATGTAGACGTACATGTCTACAGGTCTATGATTGGCTCTCTAATATATTTGACTGCATCAAGGCCAGACATCATGTTTGTTGTTTGTGCCTATGCTAGATTTCAAGTCACTCCAAAAGCCTCACACTTAAATGTAGTAAAAAGGATTTTTAGGTACCTCAAACATCAACCCAAATTAGGTTTATGGTATCTTAGGGATTCACCTTTTGAACTTGAAGCTTACTCAGATAGTGATTATGGAGGTGAAAGGCTATGATCAAAGGGATTGGGCTCCAAGCAAATTTTAATGGCCAAGATTGATTTTTAGACTTACCCCACAACAAAAACACACCTCTTGAACTCTCTCACCAAAGAAGCACAACAAGAGGACCAAGACTTAGTATAAATGAAGGGACCATATGTCTAGCTATATCTCTTTTGTCCGAATTGTTAATCCATGCATTTTATAACTATTTGTACCATTTTAAATATTGCATTTTTATTTATTTGTCATTTAATTATCTGTCTTTTAAATACTTGCACTGTACCTTTTATTAAGTTAATGAAATTTCAGCTTTTCTTTAAATACTTGTCTTTTACATTACTTGTCATTTAATCACTGTTTTTAAGCTCTTATTTAAGCTTTGGAATCATTCAAAGCTTGTTTAAAAGTTTGTTTAATTTTTTGTCTAAAAAATCAAAAATTCACAAAAAAAAAGAATCTGTCAAAGAAAGCAAGGAGCAAGGTGTATCTTGGATGGCCTTGGTTTAGAGCTTCATAGGAAGCACATAGGAAAGGTTTTTAAGTTGTTGAGAGCTTATTTCCTTGCCATAAGCTTTGGACTCTTTGTAAGTTTCACTTTTTCATTTTTTGCTTATTTTTATTGTAGCAGTGCTTACTTTATGCTTATGTGTCTTTATTTATTGCTTTGATGTTATTTATTTGAGTTTTCATGCAAAACTGTCCTTTATTTGCTTTATTGCTTATTGCTTATTGGCTTTATATTTATTAAGTGCATAATTCTGTTGGATTTTTGCTTATTTGTGCTATCTTAGCTTTGTTGATATTATGTTTTTTTTAAAACTTGCTTAACTCTTCATAAATCAGCCTTAAAAAGTGTTTTTGAAACTTAAAGGGGTGTTTGGGTTAAGGGAGTAAAGTGGGTCATTTTGGTGTAAAATCCTTTTGGGTCACTTGGCAAACTTGCACAAGCTTTTTAAGTTGTCTTTAAGCCGTTTTGAAAGGTCTCAAAGTCTTTGAGTTTGTTTTAAGCTTTTTCTCAAAAGTTTTTCAAAACTGTGGTGACAAAACAGTTTCTAAAAGGCTTATTTGATTTAGCTTTCCAAACCAACTTTTGAGTGTTGTTTATGTGTTGTTTTTAAGTCTTAAATGCAGTAGTATAGTGTTCCTTAGGTTTACCTTTTGTTTTTACCAAAAACTGTCAAGTGTTTTTCATAGTTAAAACAACCTTTTTCAAATCCTTTTTGCAGATAGTTAAAATTGTTTTTAGACCTTGAACTTTGGAGCATAAGCTCATTTGTGGGTGTTCTCCATCTGTTTTAACTTGTCTTTCATTTTCAGCTTATTTTTCTAGCTCATTTTGTAGCCTGCATATAGCATTTAGTCTCTTTTCAAAACACCAACTCAGCATATACTGAGTGTGTCAGCACTTTTCATAAGCCCTTTTCAAGGCTTATTTGATTTTCAAATTCTTTCTTCTTTGCTGATAATAGTAGCCTATAAGCCAATCTTTAAGCTCATATAGCCCTCATAGCCATAAGGATCCTTTAAGGGCTTAAAAATTAAGCCCAAAAAGTGCCCCTTAGGCTGTTTGATTGTCTGTTTTTGGCTTAAGTGCTTATTTGCCTTATCTGTGCTTATTTGCTTGTGTTCTTTGCTTATTTTTATTTCTAGTTGCTTATTAGGGAGTAATTAGAATAATAGAAAAGTAGCTTAAGTTAGTTTTTATAGGGTGCTTATTTGAGCTTATTTAAAAATGTTTTAAGCATTGCTTATTTTCCTTGTAATGCTTACGAGTAAGCTTAATCCTTTTGCTTATTTTACTTTCTATTCTACTGGCTTATTGAAGTTTAAGACTTGCATCTGTTTTGCTTATTTTTCATTTCCCTTAGCTTATTTGTGTTTTAAGTAGCCAACAGTTAGCTCTTTTAGGACTTAGTGTAAAAAGTGAATCTGTCAAGTTCTTTTAGCTTATTTCGTGCTTATTTTTAAGTTTTAAAATTTTTTCCTTTATTAAAGTTGGTAGTTTATAGCTTATTTATAAGCTGTAGTTAAAGTTTTTTAAAAAAGAGCAAAAAAGGGAAGGTGGAAGTCCAAGGTGAGCCAAGGCTCGAACCCTGGACCTCAACACCCTCAACCCTTTATAACACACATACTTACCGCTGCGCCCTTGGGACTTTTTCGTTATAGTCCCAAGTGGCTTGGTATTTAAGGACATTTTGGCCCTTTAAGCTTATAAGCTGTTTTAGCTTATTAACAGCTTATTTTGATAAGCTGTTTGGGGCATCTAATTTTTCTTAGACCCAGCTTAGTTCAAAGCATTTTCCCTTAATTTTTTAGATTTTTATAAGTTCGTTTAATATTTTTATTAAAACAGTTTTTAATTCATTAAAAATTAAATAAAAGTCAAAAGTCTAATTCTTTTTTAGAAAATTTTCTTTTATCATTTAGGTCCTAGGAAAATTAGATTTGCATCCGTAGGGTTTAAATTTCAAATTTTAGTTTTTTTTAAGAACGGGTTTAGGACCCGGTTCTCGTTTTTAGGTTTAAATTCACTTTTAGCTTTCGTTTTTAGGTTTTCTTTAATCGTTTTTGCATTTTAATCTTAGAAATTAGAAAATCCAAATCCAAATCTCTTAATCCATTCAATTCACGCGATCACAAACGTTCTTGATTTTCAATTCACACCTCGTTGGGAAACGACCCGGGGGATTTTTGATTTTGCTTTGGTTAAAAGCAATTTCTTAGAGTCTTTCGGAATACTTACCGTACTATAATTGAATTATAATTATTGATTTTCCTTATTTATATATATTATTTATATATACTAAAGGTTAAATCTTTGGTTATCAATTTTCTTTAGTGGGATATGTAGGCCTTAATGAGAGGATTAATATTTTGTATTCGAATTGTATTGCATGTCGGTAATTAAGCGACGGTGGTGGTGTTTGTGTGGTGGTGCTCGGCCGGACAAAGAGGAGAGAAAAGTGTGTGTTTTATTATAAGAAAAGTGGAAGTATAACTTGTATATATACTTGCACATCTTTTGATTTTTGGCAACAATAGTCCATCCATCCTTTATTTCTCTCATAACCAATACATAAGGGTGTTTGTTTTGTCTAACTTAACCGACCACAACATTTCTCATATTACTTTCGTAAATATTTTTATTTCCGTCATAGTTTTCTTGGTTTAAAACGTTTAATGAAATGTGTATACTTTAAAAATGTGAGTTCAGCTCAAGACAAAAGTCGACATTTGTAAAAATAATAAATTTACGATCTTAAAAATAATAACGAGACGCGTCGTAAATTTTTACGATGCTCGAGACGATTAACGAACGCGCGGTCAAACGTCGACTCGCGAAACGTCAAAATTGAAAATTTTAAATTTCCGTTCACCATAAAATACAAAAATAATTAATTACGACAAATAAAAATTTAAATGTCGACGTTCGCTTACGAAAACTAGTAAAATAATTATTATGACGTCGAACTCGCGATCGTCATACGCGTCGTGAAACTCGGGTTGTTACATTCCACCCACCTTAAAGGAGCGCTGTCCTCGGTGCTCAGCCTTTCTTTCCCGTCTCATCTTTCATCCATGGCATGACGGCTTCTCGTCATCACGCAAACTCTTACAATCGTTCAACAATATATATGCGATACAATATTCGCTCTGACTATTCCGGATGGAAAGTCAACAAAACAAGCGGTAAATTATACCCACAAAATCAAAACAAAATCATAGTAGCTCTTATCAAAAGGGAAAAACAAGTTGCGAAAATATATTCCACAAAACCAAATCATATCGTTCTAACTTTTATAGTCGCGTTCTTCATAAGGGATAATATACGTCACGGAATATATCTTATTAAAATAGTTATTACGTCGTTCTCCCGAGAAATTTTCTAAAATGGATGATCGATCCAAACTTAGTTGGGGATCATATAAACAACAAAACCAAGCGCAAACCTCCTTAAATTCAAAACCAAGGCTGAAACTACTGTCTGATTAAAATCAAAGTATATGTCACACTCAAATATGGAATTATACCAATATTCAAAACCGAGAATATGCTTTGTTACCAAAAATCCAAAACATACGTCGCTAACTAAAACCAAGATTGGCATCAATAATCAAATTCAGTATATAGAATTATATCATTATCCAAATTAAAATACTCATCATTATTCAAAATCAAAATACACATGTCGCCCTTCCTGTTGGATCGTTTTCTGAATAGATCTTAACCTTTAGCTTGTAAAGGGTTTGTTCCTTTAGATAATTCAAAAGCAACAATAATGAAACACTGATTTGAACACTATTGATTATGCAGAACTAATCAATAAAGCTAAGAACAACAATATTAAGAATCACATAAAGAACTTTATAATATAACATGAATCTATCAAGGTTAACCAGATTACAAAGACATGATGCTATAGATCTCTATTGATCTGTGTAGAACTATAACTACTAACTATGCCTATGGTTCCGTTTTATAGAACTAAGGAAAGCCCTAATGGGCTGTTTACAAAACAACGTTAAGAATAATACATAGCTATTCTAAATTTTATCTCATGCATATCTCATAACATACAAATACAATAAATACATTACTAACTATTACTGGCAGTACTAACATTGTACTAAGCATGTACTAACTACAAAGCTAGCATACTAAATACTTAGACTATTTCTTCAATCTTATTAACAGCATTAAGATCTTCACAAGAGTATAATCTTAGCCAACTTATAAACTTGATAAGCTTCAGAATCCCAACAATCCTCCCCTAAACTTGTGATTTACTCTCAAAATCTCAAGTTTCTTTCTTCTGGATTAGATCTTTAATTACTCTTTTGCCTGAGGATTCTCAAACTTACTTTTATTTTCTTTAATTGAGTCATGATAAACTTTAGCAACTCAAATGCATAGACTTTGTCTGCTTCAAACTTCTAATTTCCAGTTTAAGCTTCTTCTGAAGTGTTTCTTTGGTGAGTGATACCCTTTCTCTACAAACAATATGAATAGTCATCAAAGTACCATCAACCATCAGTGTGTGCACTCCACAAGTTTCATACAGCTTCCAACTGATTATTTTTCACTGGGTTTTGATTCTTCCAGATATCATCATCTTGCTCAGGATCTACTAGTATCTTCAGATCACCCCATAACATCAAATTGAATCCTTCTAGAGTGTTATCTTGAAATCTTTCCATTACCAACCTGTGTAAAAACTCTAAGTCATGTCTATTAAAACTTTTCAGCATACTCTCAAAGGTTTTATGATAACTAGTATTCCCATCAACCCTTATAATCTTGTAAGCATGCATATTTCCTAAACTTTGTGATTCCCAATCAACTATAGGAAACTCAGTATGCAAGATTTTAGGATTTACAAATTCTTCCTCATCTGGAACTACTATCAACCACATTCTCAATTCATCTTTTTCTTCCTCATAATCAGCTGTTTTCTTTCTCTTTCTTCTGCCTCTTTGAGCTGCCTTGACCTTGTTTGTCCACTTGCTCTTCTCTTGCAAGTGTATTTCTTCCTAATTTCCACCAAGCATTCGTTTTTCATCAACCTGGCTAAGGATTCACATCTCCTTCTTCAACCTTCTCTTCTTCTATTGTTTTTGAAGTTTCTCTTTCACTTGGTTTAGAAGAATCTTTTTCAACTTCAGACCCTATAGGAATAAAAGTATTGACATGATCCCATACTCTTTCAAAAATTGGTATGATGTCATTATAGCTCATTTTCTTGAAGTAGCTCTCCTTGTAGCCTCTTTGATTCTTCAAGTATGTTATCATATTCCTTCTTGCTTGAGCTATTGACACATGTTTATTCTTTAAAGCATGATATCTTAGTCCCTTTGGATCATTCTAATAAATTCCCTGAGATTGAGTAGGTTGAGTTGGAACCTCTTGTCTTTGATCAAGTTATCTTTGCAATTCCCTAGCTTCTTCCAAATTTAGTCTTTCTTCTTCTTCTTCTTGCAAAGCTCTTGCTTCCCTGTTCTAGTTAAACCTGATTCTTCTCTTCTTCTTACCAACTTTTCTAGCTAACTCCTCATCCCAACTCAACAGTACTTGAGTTCTTGTTCTTAATCTCTTTGGAGTAGCAGGTTCTTCATAATGGCCTTGCTCCTTTATCCCTTGCACTCCCCCTTTCCCCTTGTATACCACATGAGGTAACATCATACTAACCTTATGGGAGGACTAGGCATACAAAGCTTGTATGTTAGCAAGTAACTAATCTCTTCACACCTTTCTTACCACTTCCATGTTTTCTTCAAGATTACAGTGGGAGTCTCTTCTTGTACAAGTACTTCAGTTTCATCACTAGGCTTCTCATGAACTTCCTCTTCCTATATAATCCAAGAAATACCTTCATCTTGTACTAGAGAAACCGTTGGATCTTCATCAATTTGAGAAATCTTCCTCCCCTGTTTGGAAGAATCCTCTGCAATCTCTTCGTCATTAGAAAGAACAATCTTTGCCTTTCTCTTTGCCTTGCCCAACTTCAGCTTGTACTCCAGTTTCTTTACTCTAAGTACTAACTTGTGAGCAGCAGTACTATAATCTTATTTGTCTAACAACAAGTTCCTCTCTAACCATCAATCCCTGTCATTCAAGTTGGTAACCAAAAACCGTCAAACATGTTGTGGTGCAACACCACCACTCAGACACCCCCTTCCATGTGAGTGATCAGCGATGGAGAGGTGAATCATAGGCATAAAAGCATCTCCTCAGCCTCAATGGTAGGTTTTGAATTGGTTCCTGGTGAAGAGTGATGATTGATGGGTTGTTAAGATAGTGATGAAGAAGAGGTGATTCCTTATGGTAATTGCTTTTTTTTTTATGATACTCGTTCATCATGTGCTAGTACAAAACATTATTCTCAACAATGGTGTCACTAACCAATGATACTCCTTAGAGGCCTCCTCAAATTACTAAATATTTTACTTGTAAAAATAGAAGTGGAAAAGTTCTAGATCGAGGTAAGAGTAACCTTATGTTGTTTGTTAAGAGATTGAATAAAACCTGGGATACAATAAGAATTTGTAAATGGCTATCCAAATTCTTAAACCATAAGCTTCAACGATGAATTTAAAAAGTTAAACTTCCTGATTGAAGCTAGACAATGATGTAGTAGCAATGTACCACTTAATTGAACCCATGACAGTCTTTCTTTGAGCCTTCAACAATGTTAGAATTGTGTGAATAAGAACTTCAATTAGGGGAGAAATAACCTTTAAAGAATGTAAGGCTTTCAGATAAGTCCATACCCTATATGAGCTAAGTGCTCAAAATATTTCTTTCTTCATTGGAAGTGAAAAATGCCTTCTGCATAATCTAACTGCAAATGTCTTCTTAGAAGAACTTTAGTTAATGAGCTTTCATGTCCATCAATAGTTGCAGAAAATAACTTGAAGTGCCTATCCTCAGTAGTGCTAAAAATAGCAATTTCCCCAAAGATTGTTCAATAAGTGGACACAAAAATATGGTATTTTAGAAGAGCATAATTAGATATGGCTTGAAGTAAGTAAAATCTAGATTTCATCTCAAAGCCCTCCACATCAGATTTAACCAAATATCGACCCCTAATATGCTTGTCGCAAAATACCAACTTGCCATTTGATGATGAAAGATGATGAATGAGGTGGGATTTTAGTCGTGTGATAAAGTGTAAGGTTCTGTAGAGTGAATTAGAATATGAGTGAGGTTTAAAAGAGTATGTTTTCACCGACTGTAAAAGAGTTGTACTTATCTTGAAGAAATTGTTTAATGATATAGATAAATCAAGAAGTCTTCAATTAGTCAAACCCTATAAGCTATAGATGTGGCGGAAATATCTCAATGGCTCTTTGATTGAGGAAAATCTGTTAGGACTCAAACAGTACTAACGGTCACTTAGCAGTACTAAGTTTGGTCTAGCAGTACTAATTTTTAATCAACAGTACTAACTTCACCCATCAAGTTAGTAATACTTATCCCTGGCAGTAATAACTTTAACACAGACCGTAACTAAGTGTGGTACAGCAGTATTAACCTCCAAACTTGAATCCACTCAAAGATATTTCATCACCAGGTTGACTCTTATATACTCTCTTTCTGTTTTTTAAACTCATCAAAAATCTCTCAATTTTTTTTCACACACCAAACACTCATTCTTGTTTTCACTACACAACTCTCTTTCTGTCTTGAACTCACCCAAATCTCTCTATTCATTTTCCTCACAAACAAAACAATTTGGGTACAGTTGCCATTAATCCTTAGTTTCAACGTCCTTCAACATGACTTCCAAGTGTGTAACCTCTTGAGAGAGGTGGTCCATTGGACTGTTTTATAGTTTTTGGCAAACTACCAGCCATAAACGGATTTGGGAAGTCTTTACCAAGGCCGTTTGCTTTGGACCAGCTAATGCTTCATTGCAATAACATGGTGCATTGATAACCATATAGTTATTCGGTAAATTATCTACATCAACGGATTTGAGAAGATTCTTTACCATAAACTAGTTGCTTGGAAACTAACCATTTCTTGAGTTTGTTAGACATATGGAACTGATGACCATTAGTTGTTTGGTTTAACAACCAACACAGAAGAAACATGCTACGAACATTTTCCTCCCTTTAGAGCTTCAGCAGTCACAAAATCTCCAATCGATATGTACAACAGTATAAACTAAACCTAGCTGTATTTTTTTTGTACTAGCAGTTCAAAGTTTTGTAACTCACAGTATCAAACTAAGCCGTAGACTAACCAAGTATTCATTCATATTATACCATACTAGTGTACATATAACCTCCCCTCAAATATAGCTACAGATTTAACATCCCAATGCTAACCACCAAAAAGTTAAATCTTGTGACATTAAATCCTTTGGTGAGAAGGTCTGCAATATTATAATCTGTGTGAATCTTGATAACTTCTATCAGTCTTTTCTCATAGCAATCTCTGATAAAATGAAATCGAATCTCTATATGCTTGGTCCTAGAATGAGCAACAGGATTCTTAATAACACTTATAGTGCTCTCATTATCAATATGGATTTTGGTGTTTTTGAAATTAAAACCATAATCCATCATCTGATTTTGTATCCATAGTACTTGCCTACAACAGTAAGCAACTGCAACATATTCTGCCTCAGTAGTAGAATTTGCCACAATTGTCTACCTCTTGCATTGCCAAGATATCAATCTTCTACCAAGAAATTAATAGCCACCTGTTGTTGATTTTCACATGTCAAGGCTGCTCCTTTCATATTCACTGACTGAGAAGCTTCTAGTTCAAAAGGTGAATCCCTAGGATACCATAAACCTAATTTGGGTTGATGTTTGAGGTACCTAAAAATCTTTTTTACTGCATTTAAGTGTGAGACTTTAGGAGTGACATGAATCTAGCACAGACACATACAGCAAACATGATGTCTGAGCCTGATGCAGTCAAATACGATCAGGGAGCCAATCAAAGTCTGTAACAAGTACATCTACATCTTCACACCATCCTTCATCGCTTACCAGTGCTTAATAGACTCAATGAGGAGTAGTAGCTCTTCTGATGGACCAAAAATCACATTTTCTTAAGGATGTAAGCACATACTTAATTCCTGACTAATAAAGATTAACCATTAGTTGTTGCTTGCTTGAAAGTCCCAAAAAGAAAGTATTTCACCACAGTGGAGCACATTTGGAAATCTTTTGTGCATACATACTCAAACTCTATACACATATACTTTCTTTTAAGACCAAAAATAATGTCATCCACATACACTTGGACTAACATAATGTCACTCTTTTTCTTCTTGATAAACAATGTTTTGTCTATGGTACCTCTCCTGAAACCATTTTCCATCAGAAAAGAAGAAAGTGTCTCATACCAAGCTCTAGGGGCTTGATGAAGACCATAAAGAGCTTTGATCACCTTATAGACTTTGTTTGGATGAGTAGGATCAACAAAGCCTGGAGGTTGATGGACATACACCTCCTCTTTAATAGTGCCATAGAGAAATGCACTTTTAACATCCATTTGGTAGACAGTAAATCCCATGTATGATGCAAAGGCTAAAAATAACCTGATTGCCTCTATCCTGGCAACAGGTGCAAAAACCTCATCATAATCTATTCCTTCCTCCTGTCTAAACCCTTGTGCTACAAGCCTGGCTTTGTTTTTCACAACAATACTTCTCTCATCCCTTTTATTCTTAAAGACCCACTTTGTGCCAATTGCCTTTTTCCCAGATGGCAAATCAACAAGTATCCAAACCTTCTGTAGTTTGAACTGCAGCAGTTCTTCTTGCATTGCTTCAACCCAGCTTTCATCTTGTAAGGCTTGTGATATATTCTTGGGTTCTTCTTGGGAGAGAAAGCATGCTAACAAATAGTTCTGATGATCTTTGTGATTAGTTCTATTCTGTTTGGAGATGTAGCTCACTAATGCTTGTTGTACTGAAGAAGCCTTTTGAATCTTTCCTCTTGTTTGAACTGCTAACTTAGGATTTCCTAGAATTTGATCCTTTAGATGATTCTTATGAATTCTGAGTGTGGGAATAAGACTGACATTAATGGTGTCATCCATATTGTTGAAATCAGCTACTGCCCCACATTCTCATCACATAAGGCCACCATTGAATATTGCCATCACTTGAAAATGCAGCAGAATCATCTCCAAATATCAGGTATATTTGGATCAATAGGTAAATCAGCATAGGGAGAGTAGAATGCATCAATGGTATATTCCTCCAATATAGACCAATGATTAATCACCACATTTGCACATGTGGGGGTATAAGCACCACTAACATATGGCGTGGAGCTTACTTACAGACCTACCAGTACTAATTTTGTTAAATCTGGTAGTTTATGAGTCCCTCTTTTGAGAGGCCAATATTCTCTTTTCTTCTTCAAAAGCTTGTCTTGTGGCATCATCCAGAGCTTTAGCAACCACTTCTTGAGCAATCATCTTCTCAAGTTCTTCATGCAAGACTTGTTCATCTTCTGTCATCTGATGTTGTCCTTCCTTATCACACATCTTCTGAATTCTTGTACAAACATTGTCTTTAGAAGAACTTTCAGAAGGTTTTTCAATGGTGCAGCTGGAGCAACATCTTCTACTAGAATCCTTGTCCTATGAGGTTATAGTGGAAGCAGTATGTATTCTTGAGTAGGTCCTTTATCTTTTCTTGATGAACCTGCGACATAAGAATCTTGTGTACCTGCATCCATATTAACCTGATTTTCTACACTAACAGGAATATAGTTCATTGAATTGGTGAGAAAACAGATGAACATCTAATAGGAACCAGGTTCCGGCACATTTGGTTTGATCTTCCAAGAAAATTAATTGTGCAGATTCCATCTACCCTTTTTGGTCCTTTGTTGTAAACTCTAAAGGCTTTACTAGTTAGAGTATCCAAGCCAAATAACCTTCATCAGATTCCCCCATCAAATATGCCTAAGAAATGCTAAGGTGTTTAAAATAGTCAAGGGGCACCCAAAAGGTTCATAAACTAATACTAGTAGTTACCTATTAAATAGTTCATATGGTGTCTTATTTTGAGTTGTCAATAATACCCTAATCAGTACATATAGGCAGTAATTTACTACCTCTCCCAAAATGCGATAGGAAAAGTGAGTCCTGCTAACAAAGTTCTAGCTCTCAATTAGGGTCCTATTTTCCTTTCTGCAACACCATTCCTTTGTGAGTTCTAGCCACACTAAACTCCCATTTTATTCCTTTCTTAGCACATAAAGTCATTCAAGCAATGTTTCTTAAACTCTTCCCATTATCAAATCTAATGAATCTTAACATTATGATTCAATTGGATTTTACTCAGCTAATGATAAATTTACAAAGGATTTTAGATGTTTCATCCTTGGTAGCTAAGAAAAATACCCAACTAAATCTGCTGAAATCATCAGTCACAACCAAGCAGTACCTTTTCTTGTTAATACTTTCTACAGAGACAGGTCCAAATAAGTCCATATGAAGTAATTCTAGGGGCTTTCTGATGATTCTTTCTAACTTGGCCTTACAGGAGGCCTTATGTTGCTTACCCTTCTTGCAGGCAACACAAGTGTGGTCATTTACAAAAACTTTTAAAGGTAAACCTCTAACTAGGTGACCTTTAACAAGTTTGTTTATATTTTTGAAATTCACATGACCTAATCTCCTATGCCATAATTTAGACTCATCTGCTGTTGCATTTGCATATAAACAAGTTATACCTCCAGAGGGAACAATGTTCTTTAAATCCAAGCTGTACACATCATCCTTTCTAGGAGCTCTAAGAACAACTTGACTTTCATCAAGAAGCTTAAAGCTAGGAGACAAGATAAGGCATTCAGTCTCAGTAAAAAGTACACTATTTTTCTTGTCACACATTTGTAAGACAGAGAAAAGGTTAAACTTAAGTTCATCTACAAAATAAACATCATCAAAGTCTAAATTTTCAGTTTTGATTTTACCTCTACACGTTATTTTACCTCCTTTGGGATCACTTCCAAAAGCCACAAAGCCTCCATTAAAATCTTCATAGTCTGAGAGATAAGCTTTGTTGCCAGTCATATGGCTAGAGCAACCACTATCCACCACTGTATGATCCTGTAACACGATCTCTGGATTGCCCTGCACAAAAAGTAAGAGAATTAGTATCTCTTAGGGACGCAAGCCATTATAGAATTGGAAATCCCTTTTGGGTTAACATACTCAACTTTCTTGAGCATGAATGATCCACTGTCTTTGGACACATGATCCAGGTAATCTCCCTTAGGCCTTCAAACCCACCTTTACTTTTTAAGGTCAGTAACCATTTTACCCTTACCAGTATTAACTACTGTTCTTGTCCCAGTAGTAGTCAATTTTTGAACCCCAAAAGTTTTAAGTAGTAAGACCTCTTGTTTTAGGTCTTTGGGTCTAAAAGCTGGTTTTGAGTAGTAAGACCTCTTGTTAGGTAAAGATGAGCTTCTCAGTCTTACATTGTCCATTCTTGGGTAAATAGTTCTAGTAGCATAAATAGGCCTAGCAGTACTAACTGGCTTAACAGTACAAACAGACCTAGCAGTACTAACAGGCCTAACAGTACTAACACTTAGCCTATTCAAACCTGCAGGGACAAAAGTCTTACTCAAATATGGGTATTTAGAAAAGTTTTGATGGTTAACCCTTTTAGTGTTATCCCATACTGGTTTGCCCTCCCTTGGACCAGTATTAACCACATTTTTCAACATAGCCTCTTGACTCTTTTTGTCATGAAAGTTACAATCTTTAATCAAATGGTCAGTACTTTTACAAACAAAACAAGCTTTTACTTTCTTGAAACTAATTCCTTGTTTCTGAAAATTTTGACCACTTTTATCATCTTTAGTCTTAACCGTTTGAGCCTCAGGTCTAACTGTTTGCACTTCAT
>BQNB010127529.1:0-19426 GCA_026074375.1 Tanacetum coccineum
GGTCAGTCTTAGTCTACAAGTTTAGGCTAATGACTAAATGCATAAACTACAATAAATTGCTACTTTATATATACTGTTATCACTTGTGTGGTGGTGTTCATTTTTATAGTATTTGTCCTTACTTGATGGCTCTTGGGAAGGTATACGATTTCACACGTTAAAGTATATGTATAAGCGTTATTAATAAATATTCATATTTATTAAGTCGTGTTTCAATTTGTATAATATCCGATAAATATTATAACTTGTACGATACGTTAAGTGTTTATATGAATCACTTTTGTTTGTAAAATACCCTTAGGTTTTCTATATTTACAAAAACAGTCCTTATGTTTATGAAAATATAATATTTACATTTTAAACCCTTAGGTTTCCACATTTACACATTTAGTCCTTCAACTTTACACAAATTACACTTTAGGTCCTTACATGTTCCAAACAGCCCCTTAAGTTTCAGAAATGTCAAAAACAGTCCCTGGATTTATAAAATCAGTTTTGGCAGTCTTAACCCTCAAGTTTACAAATTGACACTTTTAGTCCCCTAACATGTAAAATTTTGCAATTTAAGCCCAATTAAGTTCTAACAAGTGGCAATAGGTTTTACTAAGCTCCAATAAGCCATATAAGCTGTGGCAGCTTATAAATAAGCTCGGATGAGCTTATTTTAGCTTATTGGGCTTGTTGGGTCCGTTAAGGTCCATTAAGCATATTAAAGGTCCAATAAGGATTCTAAAAGCACATAAGCTCTCACCAATAACTGTTAATGCTAAAAAAATAAGCTCGGGTAAACTTATTTGAGATTATTGGGCTCGTTAGCCCAATAATTTTAACCCGAAAGGTTTTAAAGGTCCATTAAGGTTTTTATGACATGATCCAACTTATTTTTCTAGTCTCATTAAGAACTTATGGGTCTGTTTAAGCTCGGTAATAGGTTTTTAGGCCGATTATGAACCCGTTAAGGGTTTTACATGTTAGGCTTGCTCAAATTAAGGTCCATTAGCACTTTAATAAGCCCATCATTCTGTATAAGCCCTCAATAAACTGCATAAGCTCACAAATAAGATGCTCAAGCTTATTCGTGGTTTATAGGCTCACCATTGGTTATGGTAATGGGTTGCCAAGCCCATTAAGGGTCCGATTAGGTTCCTATTGTATAATTAAGGTCCATGTAATTTCAATAAGTACATTAGGCTTCAAAATAAGTTCAAATAGCCGCTGTCTGTTGGGCATGTTTGGCCCAATAGGGGGCTGTTGCGTTTAATGAGTCCACTAGTGGCCCGTTAAGCCTATTAGTAATATTTGGGGCTTGTTACGATTACTAGTAACCAAAGTAAGCTCGTTTAGCATGCATAATGGTCGTATTTATCACATGTAAACGTACAAGTAGTTAGTATACTCTTTCCCAAGTCAAATCATCAAGTTTTCATGCATTTCGTACATACGAGTTAATGTTCATATAGGTTTCCATTTTTGTAATTTAATGAAAACGTTTAAGCCTTGGTTCATTAGTAAATCACGTTTTACATCTCTTAGCACCCCACAAGTGATAATATATATATGCATATGCGTATAACAAATATGCTTTGCATTTATCATGTATAATGCTTACGTTAGCTTGTTATCTACAAACTAACGTGACTAAATCGACTAGAAATCAAATAACAAATATGATACGAATGTGTATAGGCTTAGTACATGACTTACAAAGGTTCTAGTGTCTTGGTTTCGAGTGGGAACATGTAGAATGACAACCCAATGTATTATACACGATAGTATAATAAACCCAAGCTTCAAAGCTTATCAAATACCCAAGTCTTGGCTCATGTACCCTCTTATGATTTTGTATGAAGACTCTAGCACTAATGGTATGTTCGAATAAGATTGTGAGGGTGTTTGTCGCGACTTATGACCCGAAACAAGAAAGAAAACAATGGTGGTTTGCTTGAGAGTGTTTGTGTGTTTAGAAGTTGTAAGAAAGTGTTAAGTGCCAATTATAAGTGAGTATATATAGGCTTAAGATTTAGTTAGCTCCCTAGTTCCTATTTCCAAACCAAACCATGCCCTATTAGTGGTTTTTAAGGTTTCTAGTTAGCCACACATGGTTTTGATAATACCTCCTAGTACAATCCTTAATTACAAGATTATGGTACAAGATTTACTAGGATTTGGAAATCTTATGGTTTGTGTATGGTGTGTTACTAGCCGCGGGTATCAAGACATAAAAGACACCAAATGGTTATTACCCAATGTACATTAAGCTAATTTGGAGACATTAAGGACATGTTTTAATTACTTAGGTTGTACATGTACTTAGTTAGGACAATAAGAAGATTTCCTAGTTGATTTACCGTATGGGACAAGTGTTTTATGGGTTTGGTTTATCCATTTTCGGCCAAAGTGACATATAAACACAAGAATTGAATAAATTTTGTGTTTAAGGATTAAAAGTGGGTATTGGTTTGAGTCTAGGCAAGTCTAGGTATTTCCGGGGTGTGTCTAAAGGTATTTTATTGCGAAACGTAAGCCTTATTATGTGTCTATAAAAATAACAGCGCGCGTTAATAATTATCTTCTTAATAATTATCTAACACTTGATTGACGTAAACCTTAATTTATTTGGTGTTCGTCTACGTTAAATGATTATTTCTAGTCTACGCGATTTAGCTTAAGAGTTAAATTAAAAGTAAACGCGTATTGGAATAAAATAAATAGTGAAGAATAATAGAGTCGTACAATGACCTAAAATTGAGAAATGTTACAGTCTCCACCTGTTAAAAGAGCTTTGTTCTCAAAGCTTAAGACCTTGTAGTGGATGACGAAGCCCGGTTTGTAAAAAGCTGTGGGTATTTATGTTTGAACGAATCTTCACGTTCCCAGGTGAACTCAGGACCTCTCTTAGAGTTCCAGCGAACCTTAACCAATGGTATCCGGCTTCGCTTTAATCGTTTGATCTCCTGTTCCATGATTTCAACGGGCTCTTCTACAAACTAGAGCTTATCATCAACGTGAATTCCTTCCAACGGCATGGCTAATGGTTCGTTAGCGTAACATTTCTTCAGATTAGACATATGGAAAGTATAGTGAACCATGCTCAACTCTTGAGGAAGTTCCAGCCTGTAGGCAACCTTCCCAACTTTGGTAAACACCTTGAAAGGTCCGACGTATCTCGGGTTCAACTTGCCTCGCTTACCGAATCGTACAACCCCTTTCCAAGGTGAGACCTTTAGCATAACCCTATCTCCAACTTCAAACTCCATTGGCTTTCGCTTCAAGTCAGCATAGCTCTTTTGTCGATCCTGAGCAGCTTGAATTCTCTGCTTGATTAGGACGATCTTTTCCGTTATTTCTTGGATCAATTCCGGATTAGTCAGTTGGGCTTCTCCAACTTTGGCCCAGCACACAGGTGATCGACATTTTCGGCCATAAAGTGCCTCATAAGGTGTGGCCTTTATGCTAGTGTGATAACTGTTGTTATATGAAAATTCGGCTAATGGAAAATGCTTAACCCAACCTTTGCCAAAATCGATCACGCAAGCACGTAGCATGTCCTTGAGAGTTTGAATATTCCTCTCACTTTGACCGTCAGTTTCTGGATGATATGCAGTGCTCATACACAGATTTGTACCCAAAGCTTTCTGAAATGATCTCCAGAAATTTGATGTGAACTTTCCATCACGATCACAGATGATTGAAACAGGTAGTCCTTGTGTTGCTACTATCCTGTTTAGGTACAACCTTGCCAACTTGTCAAACGGATCATTCTCCCTTATTGGCAAGAAGTGAACATATTTTGTAAGTCGATCCACAATTACCCAGATGGTGTCAAAACAATGTGACGACTTAGGAAGCTTGGTGATAAAATCCATTGTGATATTATCCTACTTCCACTCCGGTATAGCTGGTTGTACTAACAGTCCTGATGGCCTTTGATGTTCGGCCTTGACCTTTGCACATGTCAAGCACATGCTAACGTATGTGGCGATGTCGGCCTTCATATTGGGTCACCAAAATAGCTTTTTCATGTCTTGGTACATCTTTTCAGAACCGGGATGGATAGAGTACTTAGACTTATGGGATTCGTGCATAACCACGGATCTTAAGTCACCGTAGCAAGGTAGCCAACTTCTGCCATTTAAAAATAAGGTTCCATCGGCGCGTGGTTCTAACTTTTCCTTGGGTATACCATTTCTGATCATACCACCTACATCTTCTTTCTCAAGGTTCTCTGGTTTCAGGGCTTCGATCTGAGCTTTTAGTATTTGTTTGGGAAGATCCAAGCCAATAGTCATAACTAAGGCTCGAACCCGCAATGGCTCAATCCGTTCCTTACGGCTCAATGCGTCGGCCACTACGTTTGCCTTCCCCGGGTGATAACGAATGTCACAATCGTAATCACTTAGCAATTCTAGCCAACGACGCTGCCTCATGTTAAGCTCCTTTTGGTCAAGAATGTGTTGTAGACTTTTATGGTCGGTGAACACGGTGCATTTGGTTCCATATAGATAATGTCTCCATATCTTTAGAGCAAACACCACCGATCCAAGTTCTAAATCATGAGTGGTGTAGTTCTTTTCATGAATTTTTAATTGTCGAGAAGCATAGGCAATCACATTCTCTCTCTGCATCAATACAACACCTAAACCCTTGTGCGAAGCATCACAATAGACCACAAAGTCTTCGCTTCCTTCAGGTAAAGCCAGAATTGGCGCATTGCACAACTTCTGCTTTATTAACTGAAAAGCGTTTTCTTCCTTTTCACCCCAATCAAATTTGATTCCTTTCTGAGTAAGCTTTGTCATTGATTTAGCAATCTTCGAAAATCCCTCAATGAACTTTCGATAGTAACCAGCAAGACCTAAAAATTGGCGGATCTCCGTCGGTGTCTTAGGAGATGCCCAATCTTTGATAGATTCTATCTTGGCTGGATCCACATGAATACCTCTGCTATCAATGACGTGACCGAGAAATTATACCTTCGGAATCCAAAATTCACATTTTGAAAACTTGGCATACAACTTCTCCTTCTTAAGCAATTCTAAAATCGCCTTAAGATGTTCTTCGTGCTCTTTCTTGTCCTTTGAATAAATAAGTATGTCATCGATGAAGACAATTATGAACTTATCCAAGTAGGGCTTGCACACTCGGTTCATGAGGTCCATGAATACCGCAGGTGCGTTTGTTAGCCCGAATGGCATAACCTAAAACTCGTAATGACCATACCGAGTTCGGAATGCCGTCTTTGGAATGTCTTGCTCTTGTACTCTAAGTTGGTGATAACCCGATCTCAATACCGCAGGTGCGTTTGTCAGTCCGAATGGCATAAACTTGGATACTCGAATTGGCCATACCGAGTTCCAAATGCAGTCTTTGGAATGGTCTTGCGATGTCTCGTCACTCTTTGAGTGTGTGATTTCCTGATCTCAGATCTATTTTCGAATAAATACTGGATCCTTGAGAGCTGATCAAACAAATCGGTCGATCCTTGGAGTGTGAGATAACGTTTCTTTATGACGCTCAAAGTCTATTTAACTCACGGTAGTCGATGCACATCCTGAACGACCCATCCTTCTTTTTGACAAATAAGACCGGGGCTCCCCAAGGTGAGGAACTAGGCCTTATGAGAATCCACCTTAGTCAAATAAGTTGTGCTTGTAATTGTTCTGATAATTCCTTCATTTCGGATGGGATATACATCGATGACGGTGCTCGTGATCTATCTGGTGCGGCTTCCTGAGGAATTATAAGTCTCGATTTGGAAATCTAACTAGTCGTAGCCAGGAGGAAGACCTGCAAGTCCTCAGGGATAATTACTTTAGGAAATCTGGTGCGATTGGGTTCGTCCTTTAGTGTTTTACTTCTCGGCTTGTCCTCCTCTTCTTGGCGGATATATGTGCTTTAAAAGACCCTGGCATCCTTTTGCAGGAGTACTCTTGAGTTTTTGAACATTGAGATAAACTGTCAACGGGATTCGCTCTCGATGGATACTTTTTTTTTGTTCGGTTTTTACCATAACCCACCAAACAAAGTCAATTTTCATTCCGCCTATAAGGATAACTTGAAACAAGGTTTATCGTTACACACACGATCACGGTCGTGACATCTTTGTTAACCAAGTCCCATACCGATAATGACATCGAAAGTATCCTTCCCCAGTGTTCTACGGGCATTAGTATCATATTGAACGACATAATGGCTTAGAGAGAAATTAATAGTGCGCAACTCCGTGGTATTAAGTAGTGACTATCCCGACTAGATTTCCGCAATTCAGTAATTCAACTTCATAAAGTATCTTTCTATCAGAGGTGGAGGTGTGTTAGTGGTGATGTTACCAAGGAATCTAATGCAGTGGAGATATAAAGCTTCTATTGGCACCCAGTGTCGAATTAGATAGATGCATAGTGGTTTATTTAAGAAGATAAACCATACCCGTGTTGATTTTGGCATCAGGGTTTTCCTGTGCAAGATCTTCACCGCGCCGCCATCTTTTCTTGCTATTCACTGACTGTATAATACCCGAGCCGTGTGCCAATTCCGGCATTTCCTCCATTTTATTCTTTAGCTACGTAGGACAATTTCTCATGAAATGCCCTGGTGCTCCACACTCAAAACGACACCGTTTACTTGGTGAGCATGCATTGCCCTTCGTGATGTAGTTAGCTACATCTTGTGGTTACCAGTACTCATGCATCGCGAGCAAAGTTGCCATTTTTTTTTGCACTTGTGGGCACCTCTGGGTGCAAGCGGGGCCAGTATGGTGAAGTGGCACTTGGTGATCGACGTTGAAAACGCGGTTTTTGATCTTTGCGTCATGAATCCTCTTAGTTTTCTCTTTGTAAATCAAAGAATTTTCATAGGCTTGATCACGCAGTTCACTTAATTCATTGAGATGAACTTTGCGTTGATCACCCGCGGTTTTGAGATCAAAGTTTGCATGTTTAAGGGCCCAGTAAGCTTTGTGCTCCAACTCAATCGGCAGATGACATGCCTTTCCATATACAAGCTTGTACGGAGTACACCCGATGGGTGTTTTGTATGCTGTACGAAAGGCCTAAAGAGCGTCATCCAGTTTGTCCGACCAAGAGGCACGACTTTCGCCCACTGTCCTTTCAAGAATTCTTTTTAAACCACGATTCGATACTTCAACCTGCCCACTTGTCTAAGGGTGATACGCGGTGGAGAGACGACGAGTAACTCCATATTTAAGCATGACCTTTGCAAACTAGTCATTGCAAAAATGTGTTCCACGATCACTGATGATGGCACGAGGGATTTAAGAAATTTGCAAACTACTAATAAGTATAATCTAAAAATAATCAATGAAACCGAGAAGTAGTATAGAATATCCCCGGGTCGTTTATCCCCAGCGAGACTGTGCTTGAGAATCGATACAGTCAGAAAATTGGAGTTTGAATGAGATTAATGATTTGGAAGTGTAAAAATCTAAACTAATCAATAACAAGCAAAAACGATTGAGAAAAACCTAAAAATGAAAGCTAAATAACTTAAATCCTAAAACGGGCACGAAAAACGAGGGTCAAAAATCTAAATTTTGCAGATTAAACCCTAAAACAAATTTAAAAGATAAAATAGATTCTAAATGACAAATAACGAAGTTTAAAAAAAACTAGACTGAAAACGGAGGTCGTTTGACCCAAAAACGAGTCAAGACAAGAACTGGAACGAATCCCGTTCTTTAAAGAGTAAATTTTTGAAAACTTAATCCTACAGAAACTTTTATATTTTTCCTACAAAATATATGAAAAAAGAAAATTTAAGAAAAAAGATTTATATTTTTCTGATTAATATTTTATTTTTTATGATTTTTTTAAGTTTAAAAAGAAAATAAATTATAAAAAATACTAAACGTTTATAAAAAATTCTAGAAAAATTACACAAAATGGCTAAAAGGTTAAGGGTCCTAAGAAAAATAAGCTGGGGAAACCAGCTTATCAAATAAGCTGTCGAATAAGCTTAAACAGCTTAATAGCTTAAAAGGCCAAAACACCCTTATATACCAAAGTGCCCAAGGGTCTAACAGAAAAGACCCAAGGGCACAGCGGTAGGGGTGTTTGTAGAAAAGAGGGTTGATGAGGGTTGAGACCCGGGTTCGAGTCTTGCTCACCCGGGTTTCCTCTTATCCCCCTTTTTTTTAGAAAAACTTTTTATACAAACTAAATAACTTATCATTTTTCATAACTACAAATTTTTGTGAAAAGCTAAAAATAAGCTGAAAAAGCTTAATTAAAACAGACAGCAAGCTTGAATGAGCTTAAAGGCACATGTGGCTTTTTCTTTTTGACTTTTAGCACATAATAAGCAATGGGAATGAACAATAAGCAAACACAGGAACAAACACACTTAAATAGCAACTAAAAACAAGAAAACAACAATTTAAAAAGCACAAAATAAGCTGAACAAGAATAAGCTATTTACTACAATACACTAAATAAAACAGTTAAGTCCCTAATTTGAGCTTAATTTTAAACTACCTAGAGGCCAAGCTAAGGTCTACAAATAAGGGGACTTATAAAAGAGCTTATTGGCTTTTTAGAAAATCCAAAAGCTTGAACTAAGGTTCACTAATGAGCTAGAACAGTGGGCTTAAAGACAAGATCTTAGCACCCGGGCAGTTTTCCAAAGAGATTTTGTGAAAAAGTTAGCTTAAAAATAAGTAACCTAATAAGCTCAAAACCAAAAATCAACTTAAAACAGATGAAAAGTGCCTTGAAATGAACTTGTGCACAAATTTTTAGAACCTAAAACACTGATTTACCCTCTGATTTTTTTGAATGAAATTGGGACACATTTTGACCTTTTGAAAAACTAAAAAAATGTTGACAGTTTATAACAAATTGCAAATGACACCAATTAGACTTAACTACTAATTTTTGACACTCAAAAATGAAACACTTTGAAACTATAACTCAGGTTTTCAAAGGCTTAAACAAATAAGCTCATGAAACCTTTTTAAAATTCAACAGATTAAGTAACCAATGAGAAAACTTAAAAAATACTTTTAGGACTTGGAAAATTTGGAAAACAGACTCAAATTGGCTTAATCAAGTTAATCAAAGTTGGCCACATGACCACAACCCATACTACCATTTTGACCCATTTTGGGCTTAACCCAAACACCCCTTTATTTTTTTAGGCAGGTTTTAAAGCTTTTTAATGACTGAATTAAGCTCAAATTTTTGAAGAAACTTATCAAACATTAATTAATAAGCAATGAAAAGTAAAAGGTCAAGGCAAATAAGCACTTTAATAAGCTAATAAGCACTAGGCAGAAATAGGCATATCAAGGCAGTTTTAAGCAATTGACAAGTAAATGAAACAGGAGTAATTAAAAGGCATTTTTAAGCATAACTAAACACAAATAAGCACAAAAAGACATCAATAAGCTAAAAATAAGCTATGCTACAGTAACTTTAAGCAAAAATTCAAAAAGAAGTGTACCTTGGCTCCTTGCTCAAAACAGGAGTAATTAGAACCTAAATAAGCCCTATTCCTACCCAAGCTTATAAATAAACTATACTAAGCACCCCAATGAGCCATCCAAGTCTGCCCATTCATCCATAAGCCTCATTCAGCACACCTTTTTCTTTCTTTTTGGTTTCCTTTTCTTAATTCTTGTAAAAAAATGCAAACAGTTATATGACAACTTATATGAGAGCTTAAAATAAACTTAAGTTAACTTTGGAAACTTTGGAACACAAATTAAAACACAAGCTGAAATTTTCATTAACCTTTAAAAATTACAAGTACATAAAAAGTAAACTAAGTTATACTAAACTTAAAAAAAACTGAACTCTAAAAAAAAACTACTCTCTGCCACAATGGCTTACAAGCTTTTTATATAGACGAGCTAGGGTTTCACTTTGGTCTTTTCTTTCTCTCTTGTCCCTTGAGTGCTTCTTTGTAGAGACAAAACAGCTATTTGTGCTTGTTGTGTGTGTAGAAACACAAAGCAATCCTGGCCCTTCATTAATCATCTTGCCCACTCAAACTATATCAACCATTGATCGAATTGAGGTACTTTGGATTGCCAGCGTGGACAAGGACCATGTGGGGGTGGGGTTTATGAGAGTGAAGGGTTTGGATGGACATGGGGAGGTCAACGAGGGATGAGAGTGACAGGATGTAGGGTTGGGAGCTTTGGCGGGAAAGCTTGGTAGAGATGTACAGTGTTTCAAAACGGGGTGTGGGTTTGGGTGATTGGCAAGAAAAGCCCCTCAAGTGTTATATGGTTATTTCAAGTTTCGTCCTTGTGTGTTAACAGTTTGGGGATTTGACAGAAAAGGTCCCCAAAGGTGTGTTTGACTCTTTCACCATACGTCCTTGTGGTATAACAGCGTTAGGGCTATGGGCTTGTGGGCTTATATTGGCAAAATGGGCCCGTTAGGTTTAATAAAGGAATTTGGGCTTTTGTAGATAAGTGGGCTGAGCCGGGCCCACTAGGTGGGTACGGGTGGGCCCACTTTTGACAGTTTACGTTTTCGGGCTCGGTTTTTGATGCTCTTTTCAATGCCATATCCCGGTGTTGACTTTAACTGTTGACTCTTTGCAATTTGACCATTTCTTTAACTTTTGGTTGACTTGGGCTTTGATTTGACTTTGTCTTTACCACGCTTTTCCATTCCGTGTCCGGTTTTGTCGTTTTGGCTTCGTTTTTCGTCCTTTTCTTAGATATCCGTTCCTGCACAACACAATTAGCAAAACAAGCATATTTTTGGCATTTTAAGTCCGTTTTTGGTTATTTTAGCTTGTTTTTAAAGGTAAAAGGTATGTGTAATTAAACATATACCATAACCCTTGCAAACTCTTAACAATTGTGTGCTTCATGTTTATTAGTATGTACTAGGAAGATTTAAGAAAAGATATTGGTGTACTATGGTCCTATGGTTTGCCGTGAGTTAAGGAGGGAAGGGAAAGGACATTTGAAGTCTTGATATCTTATGAAAATACTAGTGATATGTTGTAGTTCAGATATTTTAGGAAGATATGGAAAGGTATACATGTGCTTGTAGTAAAATTTTGAATTCCAACTTGTTCTTATTTTGTTAAATCGGTTATGGTGAGTTAAGGGTGCAAAGTTTTATAAAACTTTGGGTATTGGGTATAAAAATGGGTATTTGTTGAAGCGGAGATAAATTTTGGTGGTTCCGAGAATGCCTAAACGAAATTTATCGCGAAACGTAAATACTTTACGTAACTGATAAAATAAAATATAAAAGATAATAATTACTTTCGTAAAAAGATAATATAATGCTTCTATCGTTTGTAAAATGTTATCGTATAAGTAGGTCAATCGTCTTGTAAAATAATATTTATAAATTTAAAACTCGTATAAATGTTATATAAATGATTCTAAAATGTTTCATAATTTTTTTTATTAAAAACGAACCAACACTATTCATGTCAGAAAATAGTGTATAAAAATCATGTTTCTCTTGTTTTATTCGTTTAAATGAAATTTTTTAGCTTACACGATTTTAATTATGTGATAAGAATTAAAAGTAAACGCGCACGAGACTAAAAAAAATAGTGAAATAATGACGAAATAAGTGACGTCATAAAATGACCTGAAAATACGAAATGTTACACAGGCTGCTGCGAAGATCGGATGTGTGACTCTTAAAACCCCTTTCATATATTTCAGAGCGTGGGTGGGTGGCCTCATGTCTCAGATATAATCTTGGAATGAGATTATTGAGAGTATGGAAAACCGTCTATCAAAATGGAAGCTAAAGACCCTTTTGATAGGTGGTAGATTAACTCTTCTTGAATCGGTGTTAGGCGCGATTCCAATTTATCACATGTCCATTTTTAAAGTCCCGATGAAGGTGTTACATCTTATGGAATCCATACGTTCTCAGTTTTTTAATGGTGTGGATCTTCATAGTAAAAAGCCGATTTGGGTGAAATAGAAAAATACGTTGGCTTCTAAAGATAAAGGGGGTCTCGGTGTTTCAAGTCTATTCGTGTTAAATAGAGGCCTTTTGTTTAAATGGGTGTGGCGTTTTATTTCTCAAAGTTCTTCGTTATGGGCTAGGGTGATACAAGCGTTGCATGGAGAAAATGGTAAGATAGGTAAGAAAGTGAAGTCTACTTATCCGTCCTTATGGCTTAATATAATTCATGAAGTTGAGTTGCTGAAGTTGCGACGTATTGATTTGCTTAGTTTTATTCATTCTAAATTGGGTAATGGGGTAAACATGTCGTTCTGGAATGTAGCTTGGCGTGGGGAAACCGCGTTTAATGTCTTGTATCCAAGAATGTATGCGCTAGAATTGATTAAAAGTATAGATGTTGCGTCGAAGCTGTCACATAGTGGGTTAGAGTATTCGTTTAGACGTAATCCGAGGGGTGGAGTGGAGCAGGTTCAGTTTAATCATTTGAAGGAGAAGGTAGAGGGTTGTGTGCTTGTTAATATGAATGATAGATGGGTTTGGTCTTTAGAAGGATCGGGTGTTTTTTCGGTTGCATCGGTTAGGAAGTTAATCGATGATGTTTGGCTTCCCGAGGTCACTTCTAAGACGAGGTGGATTAAAGCGGTTCCCATTAAGATTAATATTCACGCGTGGAAAGTTAAGCTTGATTGCCTTCCTACTAGATTAAATATCTCCCGTAGAGGTATGGATATTGAATCTATCTTATGTCCTATGTGTGGCAAGGCGGTGGAGTCTTCTAGGCATCTTTTTTTCACATGTCGTCTTACTAGTGAGATCATGTGTAAGATTTCTCGTTGGTGGGATATTGATTATATGGAGATCACGTCTTATGAAGAGTGGTTGGACTGGATTGTGAACCTTCGGATGTCATTAAAGTTTAAGTGGATTTTTGAAGGTATTTGCTACGTTTTGTGGTGGTATATTTGGAATTTTCGCAACAAAAATATTTTCGGTCGTCAGTCTCTCTCAAAGGCGAGTATTTTTGTCACACCCCCAAAATCGGACGGCAGTGGAATAGTAACATTGGGGTGCGACTTCAAGGCACAAAGTACAAGTTACAGAAAACGACTCAAAAGAGACGTTTTAAAATAGCACATTCGATTAAAATATCAGAGTAAATTCAGGTTCCAATAATTTCCTTTTTCAAAAGTTACAAGAGTTCAAACATGACTCATTTGTATATTTAAAGAAAAATGGTTATCGCATGAAGAAAACCGAGTTCTTAAAGTTTTGATATCCGCGCAACTCGAATGCTCCCAAAGCTCAGCTAGCAAAACCAGCTAACCTGAAAAAATACGATGTAAAACTCAAACAATATGTTGGTAAACTCATAGGTTTAAGTAAAAAGCGTCATTCGAGAAATAATTTAAGAAATATTTCCGAATAAACAGTATCGTTATAAAGCATTTCAACGTGTCAGATCCCAGAAATCCAAGATAGTGCTTCTGATAAATCAAAGAAAGTATTTAACATGGGACCACAAGACTTAAGTAATGGTGGACTAAGTACGTATTCCGAAGTCCAAAACATATATTATTGCACTAACTCCGTGACCATTCGAAGCGTAGTGAGCGTAATTCTTAGGGAATATTCACCCGTGTTCGTAAATTATCAAGGGATTTGCCCATCCCTCCCCCACCAGCATTCGTAATTATAAAGGAATTGCACCAGTATTCGTAATTATAAGAGAATTGCACCACTACTCGTAATTATAAGGGATTTGCACAAGTATTCGTGGCTCCTAGGCCATAGCATTCAGGAAATAATCTGGATAGCATACAATTTAAACACTTGTGTCCAAAGTAACAATGCGTAATATGTCGGAGAACTCTCGTTTCAATATATAGTATTCAATGTTCTCAAAATCATGTAGTAAGCAAGTAAAAGCTTTAGTAAAACTAGCCATGTAACGCTTAAGTAGTAGAAATCAATAAATTTGCTTAGTAAATGAGCATGTATTCTCACCCCGAAAATAGTTTAAGAAAACCATTAAAAAGAGAAAAGGTGGGGCTATGAACTCACCTTAGAAGTAAAGGGATGAAATAAGTTGAGTGAATGACAGAAAACGTGTCATGAAATATCCGAAAGCCAACCTAATAAATATGGGTCCGTATCTATTTACTAAGTACTTTGAATAACTTACTAACCATATATAACTTCTACACACTGCTACATCACCATCTAATTGTGTTTATGAAATCATATTTAAATCACGTTTGTTAAACAAATACCACGTGTCGGACGCATGAAATCGAATAAATACCATTTAATTGACTATGTAAAATAAATTGTATAAATGTTTAAAAACAAGAATGTATAAATATTTATTTTTTTTTTTATATAAATGATTCTAAAATGTTTCGCAAAAATTTATTTTAAAAATGAATCAACACTATTAATGTCAGGAAAATGTCTAGTTTACAAACTATACACCCGAAAATTATAGACAAAATTGGCAGGTTTATGTAAAATGTCGTTCCGTAACAAAATTTGTATTTTTACATTTCGACTCACTCGGGACCCGAAGAGCCTCGAAAATGATGCCTCAGCAGCTGCTGAATGCGTACACATTTTATTCAGCTTTTAATATAATGTTAGATAACTTTGAAACGTAGTATCTCTTCACTCTTTTAACTCCATTTTTAGTGATTCTTTCGAACACGTCTTCGAAATTAAAAGTTTTATAATTATTTTCCAAAAATGTATCTGTTGTGAACAGTAACTTTTATAAAATTTAGTTGTTATAACAGTTTAAATTTAACTTATACACTCGTTAAACTAAGTCTCTTCTTTGTTATAATCACCGTTTTTCGAGTTTCCTACTTTTTTTTGGAATCGCATAGATGGACAACGACACCAATTTTATACAAATATAAATACAAAATATTTACGAAGACGAATGTCTGAACAGTAGATTTGTAGTTTAGTAAACTTGTTTTTGGTAAACGTTTTAATAAGATTAAACCATTACAATCCTCTCCATGTCAATATACTCGAAATCTTGTATATATTTAAAGGTCCTCTAGTGTCGAAGTCCAAGAATTTGTCAAAGATTCACAAGATCCTCAAGTTCTACATATTTCTTTTGTTTAATGAACTTTCATAAGTACTTTTATAACAGTACTTATGTATACTTTTTATAAAATTGTATCCATAACTTAGTAGATAAGTATAATATTAGGTTTTTTGTAGACATGATCAACATCAATAAAATAAGCATGAGAAAGTATTTTTACCCATGAACAAGAATAAAAATCTTTACATCTTATTATAAAACCTAGATGGTGATTCACTATATAGTAGTTATAAAACACAATAAATCATGAAAGTATGAAATGGTTAGTGTTTTAGATAACCTTAGGTGAATGAGTGAGGAATGACAAACAAATCACACCCTTGTGATTTAAACCTTAGTTTGAAAACAAAGGATGAAAATCCTAGTTTTCATCTTTCACTAACGAACAAACCATTAACTTAGCAATTAAGCTTTCTGAAAATTACATTTAAACCAAGCCTTCAAGTACCTTCATAGTAAGGGCCTTAGAAATAAAGTAAGAACTACTTGTAAAATCAGTTGTCTGAAATAAATTTTCTTTATGAATTGCGTCTTGTGTTGATTATTTTGGACGTGGGTAAGACAGCACCAAGAACTGAGAAGAGTGTAGCTTTCTGCTAGAATGAAGTACATGTAGTTTATCAACTAGCTATGCATGTATAAGTATCCAAGACTTAGTCAAATGTGATAAAACAAAGACCAAAGACCCAAAAAAAAGGGTGAGGCGTTTGGAAACATAAAGAGTGAAATGAGGATGAGTCTTGGTCAAATTACTAGCTAAGAACCTAAGTTTTAATGAGGTTCATGACGTACAAGTCCAAGTTGGTAGTATGTGTTCCTATTGTCTCCTAATATGGGAGTTATGCCATGAAAATAAGGAAGAGAATTAGCTAGCAAAAATATCTTGCATGAAAAGAACTAATATTACTTGGACTTTTATAAAATGTGTAGCTTAATTGTAGATGTATACTTGTAAAGTATATGTCTTGGTTGATTTCTTTTATGTAGAATTCGGCTATGATGGTTAGCATGGGTAAAGTTTTATAAAACATCGAATATTGGGTATAAACGTGGGTATTTGTTGAAGCGTAGATAAATTTTGGTGGTTCCGGTTATGCCTAAATGTATTAAATTGCGAAACGTACACATTTTACGTAACCAATAAAAATAAAATATAAAAGTTGATTATTACTTTCGTAAGAATAATATATTGCTTGCTTGACGTAACTTTAATTTGTTTGATGCCCGTTTACTTTAAAGGATGATTTTTAGCTTACGCGATTTAACTACACGATTGAAATTAAAAGTAACCGTGTAGAAGTTTAAAATAAATAGTGAAATAAATGACGTCGAAAAATATCTTGAAAACACGAAATGTTACATTTTATTAAATAAATTTTGATCCTTAAATATAATTGAATTATTATCAAGTCGGTACGTGTTGTGCGTGGTTTTCAAAATTAACAAGATATCTTCTCGTTCTCAAGTCAAGTGAGATTGAAAAGGAAATTTATAAATGAGGAATATGTAATAATAATTATGGTTTATTATTAAAATAAGTTCTGAGAAGAATTTTTTTTTCGGTTACGCGGTAATTGTTTTTACATGTCAATAAAAGGTCAAAAGGTCAAAAGTCAAGTCAGACCCGAAAAGTCAAAGGGTAAAATAGTCATTTAAGGTTCCGAAAATTGCTGGTTGTCACAAATTTTGATGACGTGGTGTCTCATTCTTTTTATTGGTGTCGCTCTAGATGCAAAGCTTCGTTTAGTTGGACTGAGTGGCTCAAAAACCCTCATCTTATTACTTTGTAATGTTCTAGCTCCTTGCTAGTTTTCTAATAAAATTCGCCGTTAAAAAAAACCAATGTTTTGTCCGAATATTCACATATTATGCACGTTATCGTTATATTATACGTGTGGTCTCAATATCTATGATGTTTTAAAGTTTGATTAACATTGAAACTAATTTAAGTACGAGTGATGACGTTTTTGAGACACTTTACCGATCAGTTCTTTATATTTTGGATGAGTTTGCGTAATTTTTTATGTTTCCTTGATAAGGATGAAAAATCCCCGAATTTTCGTGAGGATCCCCATTAGGGATGGGGACGAGGATGTAAAACTATTTCTCGATGAGGGACGGGGGCTTGGATTAGGATGGAGAGTGGAAACGAGGATGTGAATAGGAAATACGATCCCCGAAATTCTCCACCCTGTTGTCATCCCTAGTATTGAACCGGCCTGTTGGTTATTAGTGCATTTTGAGCTAAATCGACATTGGATCTTTTATCATCAAAGCATATTTAAGTTGGCCAAACGAAATTGACTGAATGTGACCATAGATAAATGGGAAAATTCCATTTCTAACCCAAAAATAAAGTGAAAATGTCACTCTAGCCTACCAAAAAGGTTTTTTTTCTAAAAGTAGCCCAGGTCAACATGTCATCTGGGCAACTCTGAGAAGAATTTGACACGTATCCATTAGGTTGCCCAGAAGTACAACAGTTGCCCATAAAGTACAAATAGATTGCCCAATAAATGTGTACTTTAATATTAAAAAATAACACGTGTCAAATTCTGCCCCAGGTTGCCAGTGCTACTTTTAAAAACAACTTTTTGATGGGCTAGAGTGACATTTTCACTTTATTTTTGGGTTAGAAATAGAATTTTCCCTAGATAAAGAGTATTTTGTTAGAACAAAACCATTGGTTAATTATTCGTATTGCAGTTAAATCAAAAAGATATAGTTAAACTAATATATGTAAAAGTATTATAACTAGTAAAGTAGAATTTGTCTATATACTCCGTAGTTCACAGACAAAAACAAATTAACGGGAGTGATGCTTTGAAAGGGAAGTCAGCAGCAGGTCACACCATGAAAATCTTGTAGTTAGATCTGTTGTCGCTAAGATACATTTTTCATATTAAATTATTTTCAACTATAAAATGATATTACATGTTGATGCTGATATATTGTTAATTTGTTATATATACATTGGGATTCAAAGGGTTCTCGCGATATGGATCTTGCAACGATCTTATATTCATAACCTTTTCTTTATGAGCAGGTGTATAATTTGATAATATTTGCAATGTCAAACCGGCCAACGTAGGTTTGCTAAATGAGTCGATATCTCTAAGAAGATTTTAGTGTCAACAATGTGGTGGCTTCTATGGAATTTTCGTAATAAGAAGATGTTCGAGGCCAAGCCCAAATCTAAGGAGACGTTTTTTGATGAGATTATTTGTAGTTCTTATTACTGGTGTCGGTATAGATGTAATACTTTGTTTAGCTGGGACGATTGGTATAAAAACCCGTCTCTTATTTCTTTGTAATTTCTAGCTCCTTGCTAGTTTTTTTTAATAAAAGTCGCCGTTCAAAAAAAAAAAGTCTGGTTTATTTCTAGTTTTATTACATGTATGTATAGTTTAAATATTTTTGGTCCGATATTACACTTTAATATTGTTTACGGTGAAAAGAGTTACTTCCTTTGTTTTATTGTGCAGTTTTGATTTTTGAGGTTTTTATTTTGCAACTTTGACATTAACTATTATTTTTGTGTTATATAAAACTTGATGCAAAATATATGAATGAATTGAGTTTTAAGTGTATTTTTCATTAGTATAATTTTCATAAAGTATTATATAGCACACACAAAAATATTTAAAGTCAAAGTTGAAAAATAAAAACTTTAAGTCATAACTAAACAATAATTATGAGACGGAGAGAGCAATATATTACGAGAAACGCAGAACAACAACCTCAAAATACTTATTTATGAAATTGTTGTTACGAAATCTTAGGGGACATTTAGTTGGTGAAAAATATTTCATTTTTTAGGAAATTTTTCATTTGAAGAAGACAATATTGAAAATCCGTTTAGTAACATTTTTTTTCAACATTTAAAAAAAAATTGAATTCTCATTCTCACTTTTTTTCAACAATTTAACATAAAAATTAAAAGTCCATTTCATCATTCTTACTTTTTTCTTTCTCGTTTTCTTCTTAATAAAAATAAAAGTAGGGTTGTTCAGTGTTTGGTTTGACACCGAACAAACCGAATAAAACCGAACCGAAAATTTTAGTTGGTGTACGGTTTGGTTTGAAACCAAACCGAAGTATTTAATTGGTGTTTGGTTTGGTTATGGTTTGACAAAAATAAAACCAAACCAAACCGAAAAAACCGAATATCTTTATACACATAAAAAAAGTTAATTATATATATATATATACTTCTATCGTATTGTCCTAACTAGCAATTCTAATTTTTATAAAATTTCTTCTAAACTAACCACTTCTTAAATCAAGCATTGATGCATATTCGTGAAGAACTGAACACATGTTTGCCTACTTGATTCACATAAATTCACATATCCCGAGCAAGGGTGAAGTTGCAACTTTGTTTAGATGCTTGAGGATG